>RCUC01129631.1:0-59321 GCA_003697995.1 Taxidea taxus jeffersonii | reverse complement strand
TATACCTTCTGCTCCTATTTCTCTTTCTTCTTCTTCTGGAATCCCAATTATTCTAATGTTGTTTCGTCTTATGGCATCACTTATCTCTCGAATTCTCCCCTCGTGGTCCAGTAGTTGATTGTCTCTCTTTTGGTCTGCGTCTTTATTCCCTGCCATTTGGTTTTCTATATCACTAATTCTGTCTTCTGCCTCACTTATCCTAGCAGTAAGAGCCTCCATTTTTGATTGCACCTCATTAATAGCTTTTTTTATTTCAACTTGATTAGATTTTATTTCTTTTATTTCTCCAGAAAGGGCTTTTATTTCTCCTGACAGGGTTTCTCTAATATCTTCCATGCCTTTTTCGAGCCCGGCTAGAACCTTGAGAATCGTCATCCTGAATTCCAGATCTGACATATTACCAATGTCTGTATTGATTAGGTCCCTAGCCTTCGGTCCTGTCTCCTGCTCTTTTTTTTTGTGGTGAGTTTTTCCGCCTTGTCATTTTGTCCAGATAAGAATCCGCTGTTCTCCCTGTTAAGTGAACTTGGTCTTGGCTGTATTTCTTTGATCTTCTGGGGGGAGGGGCCTGTTGTAGTGATTCTCAGGTGTCTTTGCCCCAGGCGGAGTTGCACCGCCCTTACCAGGGGCCGGGCTAAGTAATCCTCTCAGGTTTGCTTTCAGGAGCTTTTGTTCCCTGAGCGCGCTTTCTGTAGAGTTCTGGAGGACGGGAATGACAATGGCGGCCTCCCAATCTCCGGTTCAGAGGAGCCGAGAGCTAGGGGCCCCAGTCTTCAGTGCGCCTTCAGAGAAGAGCGTTTAATCCCTCCAGTCTCCCTAGCCCACGTTTGCGCCGGAGAGTGCGCGCGCACGCCCGCCGGCAGACACCGTGTGCTCGCAGACACCGCGGGCCCGCCGACACTGCGCGCACCCGCAGACCGTGCGCGCCCGCAGTCCGTGCTCAGAGAAAATCGTGAGTAAGCAGTCCCGTCTCACTGGCTTCTGGGAGTGCTCCGAGCTCACCCAGCCTGTGACCAAGCGTCTCTGTCTCTGGCAGAGTCCCACCTGGAGTCTCCGAACCCCGTAGATCCCTGAGCTCTCCCGGGTCGGAGTCTCCCCGGATCTTGTGGGGACCCCTCGCACAGAGCACCGGCCAGTGCCACAGAGCACCGGTCCGTGTCAACAGACCATTAGGAAATCTCGGCTCTGTCTCCGCAGCCGACTTCCCCGCTCTAATACCTGTGAGCTCTGCGACACTCAGACACCCCCGATCCTTCTGTGACCCCGTGGGACCTGAGTCCACGTTGTCCCCGTGAGGTCTTCACCCCAGTTTAGCCTCTGGAGTGATGTCCCTCCGTGGAGCCGACTTTTAAAAGTCCTGATTTTGTGCTCCGCCGCTTGCCGGGAGCCGGCCCCTCCCCCTGGGGTCTATCTTCCCGTCGCGTTGGATTCACTTCTCCGCTGGTCCTACCTTTCAGAAAGTGGTCGATTTTCTGTTCCTAGAATTGTTGTTTTTCTTCTCTTCGATCTCCTGTTGGATTTGTAGGTGTTCGGAATGGTTTGATAGGCTATCTAGCTGATCTCCTGCTGGCTGATGTCGTCTCAGCCTCCTACTTCTCCTCCATCTTGACTCCTCTCTCCCAACATCGGTTTTTACTTTGATCTGGATCCTTTCTTACTTGGCAAGTATCTGAGTGTCAGGTGTAGTAAACATGACCAGGTTTCTTTACATTATGGGAATGACCATTCTGTGATCCTTTGAAAAATTTAAAAATCGCAAATATTACCACTGTAGTCAAGCCCAAAATGTCAGTGTCATCTTACTATTCTGTGACCCAAACAAAACAGAACCCCAAAAGACTCTCTTTTGTCTTTGATATTAATTTGATCGCCAGCATGTAGAGGTAAAAAAACGGAGTTTTCCTCAGTCTACCTGCTTTTGTGGCCGATACAGACAAAACTCTATAGGTCAAAAGTTATATTTTGAAGACCCGTTGGTTAAAACTCTATGGGTCAAAAGTTATATTTTGAAGACCCGTTGACATCTTCTCTTTAGAGTTCTAAGGTCCAATGTTGGCTGTGGAATTATGGGTGTGCTTGCATTGATGCTGGTGGTTTACCGTTAAGGGAAGCATTCAGATGTCTGTAGGAGGACTCGAGAGATATGTATATATACCATACATATCTGAGGATATGAACCCTTAATTGATTTATGTCATGTTCTATATCTAGTAGGAGACAGATTTAAGATTATCCCTAGGATATTGGGACCCAGAAGTCGTGACATAACGGAAAAAAAACCACCAAAAATTACAGCATACCAGTGGTGGTAATTTGGTTGGTCAGTCTGCACACACAGATAACAATGATTCAATCCACATATTTCATCAGAGAGTTCTTGGACCACAGTAATTGAAATATGATTTAGTGACAAGAGACGAATTACCCATTCATCTAGATATGTTCTTTTTTCACCCATAACTATTAGTATTTATAGCAATTTACCTTGCTAGAGCTTTTAAAAGTGTTTTCACAAACATTACATTTCGTTTTGAAATGGTTGCCAACAACCATAGGCTGCAAACAGGATGGGCGCTATTATTTGTATTATTGTTTCCATTTTATAAATGAGGAAACAGGCTCAGAGAGCTTTAGCACTTCCCAAGATCAAACAACTAGTGAGTAGCAGTTAGAGATGATGATGAGTGAGTCCCACCTTCCTCTTCCCAGGACACCTTTCTGCAAAGACTATCTACAAATGATCTAGCTGTTTCTGACTCGCAGGGATAGAGAACTATATGGATAATCCCCACCATATCACCCATTAAGCAGCTCTAATGAGCTCTAATCTCCAGGAAATATTCTTTCTTGTTGTCATTAACAATGACAGGAAATGTGGGATTGTTTTCTTACATTCCTCCATTTGCAGCAGAGCAAAGTGAGGGGAAAGATCATTTTAGTTAAAATAAATGTTCATTTGGATATAGTTAGCTCAGAAAATAACCAAACATTGTGCAAATCTGGATTTTTTTTTTGAGGGAATTAAAAAGAGTTTACAGTTCTACTTTAGAGTCAAAGCAGTAAATACCCTGGCAATGAAAATACTCAATGGGAGATGTTCCTGGCACTGGGAAATTACTTGAAGCTATTTTCATCCTGCCACTTCATTTAGTGTTTCTCTCGTTAGTGAAACATTTAAAACTGTCAGAAATTTGTGAAACCCACTAGGGACATCCCTTAAAGACCTCTTGCTGATGAAATTGTAGATTACTATAGCATTCTTTCTTTTTTTTCTTAATCATTACTGCTTTCTGATAACACAGCAATTATTTAAAAAAAAAAACCCTCAAGCAAGAGGACCCAAAATATAAAACCTTTTTGACTCCACGGCAAGAACCGAAATTTGTGTCTGAAACTCATCTTTCTTGCCAATCCCAGCTGAATGACTTAAGCTCCTTTATCATACAAGCCAAATCCCTCCCTTCCAAAGGGAAAGTCTTATTTTTTTCCTCTAATTACTTCTTCACTTTATAACCCATCTTGAAGTTCATCTCATTATCATCATCATTATTAAAACCATGTAATGCTGGTGGGCAACACAGTGACAGAGAAAGGGAAATAGGGAACAGATTACTTGCATGTAAAAGAACATTTGGTTGGCAAAGACTATAATTGGTTTTCCCTGAAACATGCACCCCCGCCTTTTTGGGTGTTTTTATATAGACTGATTTTGTTGATTAGGTCATTCCCAAAGGGAGGACAATTGATTTCAGAGACTCATTAGAGATGTGTGGGAGCACATTCATGGAGGTTTCTTTACAGAAATGGAGGACATAGAGAGAGCTATGGAAAAGGGGGAAGACACTGCCACTTAATACAATATTTCAAAGAAATCATCAAAGACGCAGGACAATGAATGGCTGAAGCACCGTGATCAGATGTTGGTAGGCACATTGCTGAGAAAGACTTTAAAATCTTCATAACTTTGTGGCAATCACTGTCTTGATTCATTTTTTTCCCTCTAGCAGTAAATTAACTGATCCTAAACACCAGGATTAATTAGTCCAAATAATGCCACTTACTCCTTGGAAATTACGGTGTGTTGTCCTGCTTCCTCTAAAGCAGGGTTTCTCAGTCTTGGCCCTACTGACATTTTCAACCAGATAATTCTTTGTTGTGGGACCTACGTGGTAGGAGGTTTAGCAGCATTCCTGGTCTCTACCTACCAGAGGCCTAGTAGCAGCTCCCCAGCTGTGACAACCAAAAATTGCCAAATGTCCTTTGGAACACAAAATCACCCCCAGGAGGGTTATAGAGGAAGAAAATACCAATTGCAAACTATACCAGTCAGTCTATTTTGCATGTGAGTGTGTGCTCAATACCACTGGTAGTAATTGCTGCAACATATTGGCTCAATATATTGCCCCAGTCACTGAACAAACATGTTGTTTAGGAACCTTTGGTTAACTGAATCCTCTGGCAAATGTAAGCATATAGAACACTGAGAGGAAATTCAGTTCTGTGAAATGAATCATATGATTGGAGAAAAAAACTAAAGAGCCAGGTGTCAGAAAGGAGAGGAACCAATGAAGCTCCTGTCCCTTATAAAGTTCCTGTCTTCCCGATCATAAGAAATGATGAATTATCTTAGGGCTCAGGCATTAGGAAGTCATCTTGAACCTCATCTTCAGTCACTGGGTTTTAAGATTCAAATTACAAGAATAAAGTCTGATAGACTGTCCTGGCTCATATGACTATCCATTGATCAGGAGCAGATGATGCCTTGGCTATCATTATTCAGAGACCTTAACTAGTGGGACAAAATTAGGTGTCATTACTTCAAGAAAGTGTGAAAGTATTCTGGGAAGAACAAAACAACCAATATGTATGCATTATACTGTTTCGATTGCCCTTAGCCAGGTTGGAGAATAGGTACATACCATTGTTTATGCATAAGGAATGTGCAATTCAGTGTGTAAGTAACTCCCACCAGGTCACAAAGTTAGTAACTGGCTGAAACAAGAAGGAATCTCAGATGTGTTTGACTTTGAAGTCTCTACTGCTTCCTGAATAGCCCATTGTTCTTAAACTTACGGAAGTTCTTAGTCTCTCATTTATTTGATCAATCACAGTAATCAATCAATAGATATTTATTGAGGACTTGATGAGACCCAATTTCTTGATCTGATATGAATGAAATATAAACAAATTGCTAGAGAGCTCTAGCTCAAGGGAGCCTGTATCCTAATTGGAAAAACAAAATTAACCATGAAGAAATGAGAAAACAAAATTGAATATCAACTTCTGTGATGCATATAAACTAAAAATCAAGGAAAATGTATATTAAGCTACTACATACGCTGACAAAGAAGATGAAGAAAAATGAGGCTGATATAAAGTAGCTTTATTAGGCAAGATTATGGAAGTAGGACTTGAGGTAAATAATAAGTGACTTTTAAATTTAAATTGACATCAGTCTTATATCAGTCTTGAAGCAAGGTATATTAGTTTCCTAGGGCTATCATAACAATTACCAGAAATTTATTCTTTCACAGTTCCAGGGTCCAGAAATCTGAAATCAAGATGTTGCTAGGGCCGTACTCCCACCAAAGGCTCCAGGGAAGATTCTGTTCCTCATATCTTCCAGATTCTGGTGGCTGTCAGCATTCCTTGGTTGTGGTACCTTCACTCCAGTTTTTGTCTCTGTTGTTACATGGCTTTCTCATGTGTGTGTGTGTATACATGCGTGCATGTGTGAAATCTCCCTCTGCCTCATTTTTTTAAATTAACATACAATGTATTGTTAGCCTCAGGGGTACAGGTCTGTGAATCATCAGGCTTACACACTTCACAGCACTCACCATAGCACGTACCCTCCCCAATGTCCATAACCCAACCACCCTATCCCAACCCCCCTCCCCCAGCAACCCTCAGTTTGATTCCTGAGATTAAGAGTCTCTTATGGCTTGTCTCCCTCCCGATACCATCTTGTTTCACTTTTTCCTTCCCTACCCCACAGTCCCCACCCTGCCTCTCAAATTCCTCATATCAGGGAGAGCATATGATAATTGTCTTTCTCTGATCGACTTATTTCGCTCAGCATAATACCCTCTAGTTCCATTCATGTTTTTGCAAATGGCATTTTTTTTTGATCCTCTGCCTCATTCTTATTATGACACACATCATTGGATTTGGGGACCGCCCAGATAACCCAGGATGATTGTATCATCTCAGGATCCTTAATTTAATTATATTTGCAAAAGACCTCTTCTCCAAATAAGGTAATAGTCACAGTTTCTGGGAATTATGAAATGAACATATCTTTTGAAGCCACCATTGAACCTCCTGTGCAAAATTTGGTATGCTTGTTGGCTCTGTCCTGTAATTCTGGATCTGTTACAAGATAGTAATCACAGCATAGTAATTAAGCTCACAAATCCTGGAATCAGAGAGTGAGTGTTTGATTTGCAATTCTGACACATAAAAGCTCTGTGTAATTGGGTTATCAATGACTTCTCAAAGCCTCAGTATTTCACATACAGTAATCATAATAATAATTCTTATCGAGTGTTTATTATGTGCTAACACCTGTGCAGACATTACGTACATCATATTTAATCTTAAAAGAAATCCTTGGAAGCAGGCATTATCATTATCCTTATCTTAATGATAAAGAGGCTGAAATGTTAGGTTAAGTAATATTTCCAGAGTCATAAGTATCATCAAACCCATATCTATGAACTATAACTGTCTTAATATTAGGTTATAACAATGCCTAACTAGAATATTGCTGAAGATATCAAAAAAGATATCGTCAGTGGCTACGAGCCACTTAACAAATAGTCATGATTAAAACTGAGCTATAACACCTCACCAAAGATACAGAGATGTAAAATAGAATGAGGAAAGGTGCTCCATGTCATATGTCCTTCTTGGTACTATCACAGTACCCATCAGAACAGTATTTTCCCAAGAACTCACTTTTTGGAAGCCTTGTGGTTTACCAGATAGTCAAATTCCATGGGCTGAGGACATTTGAGAGCAAGCATGTAAGGAAGTGGGTGGGGAAGCCAAGAGAGAAGGCAATGGGAAAGCAGGAGACCCTCTGTCATGTTTATTTTCATCCTCTTACATAGGTTTCAAGTACTTATCACATTCCAGACTCTGCTAAGTGTTTACATAGATTATCTCTACAATCTTTGTATCAATCCCTGAAGATTGGGGATGTTGAGCTGCCATTTTCTCCTTAGACTTCAGGCCCTACACTGCCAACAAATGAGCAAATAGCTCAGGAAAAAAGCAGTAGAGAATTGGGGTTCATGTCAATGTATTTCCCCTTACTTTATGATCTTTACTCCTCAAGTATTGACCATCTTGATATTCTTCTGATGTCTATAGTTATTTTTTTGTATTTTGTCCATAATTTATAGTTGTTTTCTGTTAGGAAGGTGAGCTTGATATAAACTCCATTTCACAGGGGGAACAACTAAGGCTCAGAGTAATTACTCAGGGTGAGGTAGCTAACATTACAAACCATCTCGTACTGTAATCCAGAACTTTGATTCCATTATGGAAGTACACTCTTAATCCATTGTTTTCATTGAACTGACTGGTCACTTGCAACCCTCAGAATAGAGTGGACATTCTACATTCTAACTGGATATTTTTATGAAATGAATGAATTTGAAGTTGGTTCAATTCTCCCATAAGATGCAAATACCACTGCAAAATATTATCCAATGTTTAAAGGACCTTTGCTTCTAACCATTATCTCTTACTTACTTGTTCTATTTTTAAATTACATCAGAATAAAAATAAGCATATCCACTCAACACAGTAACCTATACTTAGTGATAAACATAAGGCAATTCTTAAACAAACATAAGGAATTACTCAGACAACTGAAATAACATAAGCTTACAACATGCCAAGAAGACTCATGCATTGAAAAAGAATGGGAAAAGTTATTCTGTATTGTTTACTGCCACCTTTGTTGAAATAAACTCTGGTTGAGCAATTTTTCCTATGAAGAGCTGTGGTTTTGCTGGTGGTTTTTATGAATCTGTGCAGCATATAATTGACGGTTTTTCAGTTATGAAGAGAATTACTAATATGTACCCAAACACACTTTATGAGGGTGAGAACATTCAAGCACTGGCTAGAAAATTGGGAAATCTCAAATTTACTAAAGACCCTAAAGGGAGAATTTGTCTTTTTAAAATTTCACTTACCTACCATTTCCATCATGGCTTAGGTGTTTTTCTTAAGACCTTATCTTTTTTTAGGGATCTTTTAGGTTCACAGAGAAATTGAGAGGAAGGTAGAGAGATTTCCTGTATACCCCTACTCCTTCATAGGCACAGTCTCTCTCATTATCAATGTCTCCCACTGCAGTGGTACGTCTATTATGATTGATGAACCTACATTAACACATTGTAATCATCCAAAGTCCACAGTTTACATTAGAGCTCAATCTTGATGTTGTACATTGTAGAGGTTTGAACAAATGTACAATGACATGTATGCACCATGGTAGCATTGTACAGCGTATTTCCACTGCCCTAAAAATCCTCTGTGCTCCAGTTATTCATCCCTCCCTCCCCAACCCCTGGCGACTCCTGATTGTTTTACTGTCTGCATTGTTTTGCCTTTTCCAGAACATCATATAGTTAGAATCAGGGGAAAAAATTTAAAAGATTTTATTTACTCATTCAGATAGAGTAGAGGGAAGGGGTAGATGAAAGGGGAGGGAGAGAGCATCTCAAGCAGACCATACTGAGCATGGAGCCTGACATGGGGCTTGATCCCAGGACCCTGAGATCATGACCTGAGCCAAAGACCTATAGAACAGAAGATTTGAGCCGAAATCAAGAGTTGGACGCTTAACAAACTGAGTAACCCAGGCACCCCTCAAAGAAGATTTTTTTTTGAGATTGATTGGCTGATTTTGAGAGAGAGAGAGCACATGAGCAGGAGGGACAGAGGTAGAGAGAATCTTGAGCTGACTCCACAATAAGCATGGAGCATCATGTGGAGCTTGATCTCACAACCATGTGATCATAACCTGAGCTGAAACCAAGAGTTGGACGCTTAACCGACTATGCTACCCAGGGTACCAAGGGAAGAGTTTAATAGGACTCAGCAAATATTTAGCACTAGACTTGGAAGAAGGATTAAGCAATCCCCATGAATGCCACTCAGAAGCTCTAAAACATGTTTGAAAATTTTGGGAACTTCTCCAATTGAGAGTTGAGGTCTGTATCCCCTTTCTTTCAACTTGATTTAAATGACTCACTTGTCACTAGTACATGTAATAGAAATGACACTATGTACCTCCCAAATCTGGGCAGGAATATCCATGCAGTTTCTCCATGGTTCTCTTGGAACACTCACCTTTGAAGCCCCAAATAATATACAAAAAAAATCTACCATCCTGAGTCTCCCATGATGTGAGGAAGCTCAAACAAGAGAGGCCATTTGTAGATGCTTCAATTGACAGCCCCAGCTAAGGTTCCAGCTGACAACATTGACCACCACATGTGTGAATTAAGACACTTTTGATAATTCCATCTAGATAATTCCATCTGGACAACTGTCTGGTCATCCCCAGCTGCTGACTCTCCTCAGCTGAGGCCCCAGATATCATGGAACCCTCTCTGAGTTCCTGACCTTCAGTATCTTAATAAAATTATCAAAAAGTTTTTGGGGTAGTACTCTAGAAAACAGTATGGAGGTACCTCAAAAAGTTAAAAATAGAGCTACCCTATGATCAAACAATTGTACTAGTAGATATTTATCCAAAAAATATAAAGAGTGATTTGAAGGGGTGTATGCACCCCAATATTTATAGCAGCAATGTCTATAATAACCAAAATATGGGAAAAGCCCTGATGCCCATTGACAGATGAATGGGTAAAGGTGTGGTACATTCGTACATATGTACAGTGGAATTTTACTCAGCCATCAAAAAATGAAACCTTGTCATTTACAATGATAAGGATGGAACAAGAGGGTATAATGCTAAGCGAAATAAGTCGGTCAGAGAAAGATAAATACCATATGATTTCACTCATATGTGGAATTTGAGAAACAAAATAGAATATGGGGGGGGGAAGGAAAAATAAAATAAGATGAAAATAGAGAGGGAGGCAAACTCTAAGAGACTCTTACCTATAGGAAACAAACTGAGGGTTGCTGGAGGGGAGGTAGGTGGGGTAATTGATAAATGGGCATTAAGAAGGGCACTTGATGTAATGAGCACCGGGTGTTATATGCAACTGATGAATCATCAAATTCTACCCCTGAAACTAATAATGCAGTAAATGTTAACTAAATTGAATTTAAAGAAAAAAATTTAAGAAATAAAGTTTTGGGATAGTTTTTTATGGAACAATACTAATGGCAACAGACTCTTCTTTCCTGTTCCTAACTCTTAAGTTATAACATGATAGGTACTTAGGGAAGTAATTAAATTATTACAACACAACCAAGGGAACATTTATATCTGGGGTCAGCAAACTTTTAGCAGTAGATCTTCAGTATAATTTAGCAAACTCCATGAATACTACAATGAATAAGTAACCAGTTAGGGGCTGTCAAACAAAAGAAAACAAAAAACAAACCTTAAATATCTGGGTCACAATCCCCCCCCCCCACTACGTATTCTACCAATATCTTTAGTGACTCAAGATTCAAGGCAAAAGACCCATCCAACTTTACTAAGACATATTGGCTGTACCAGCATTTCACTTTATGTAGTCATACCTTTAACTTGTCAATTGGAATCAATCTACACCAATCTCCTCCAGCTTTCACAGCTGCCAGCTCTTCCACCTCCAGGAACCATATACTCCTTGTATTTCCTTTTGTTTCTCTACCCGTCACCTCTTGGCTTAATTTACTGCACTACTGAACCTAGACGTTGTGGTTAATCATTGCCACTCCTTGAATACCAACTCATACTCCCTTTTATTTCCGAAGTTCCTGCCTCACAAACTAGGACTTATCAACTCACTGTCTGCCTTCTCATCTATAGTCAGGCCCTTAAGAAAATTGCAGGAAAAGAATCACAATATTATATGAATTGGTGGCACTATAATTTCTTCAATTTCTCTGGGACATTAATCTCAGCCAGTTAACTCATCTTTCACTTATCCTTAGCCATGGTCCATCTCCAGCCTTTAGCAAATGGTCCAGAATTCACTCTTTTCCTGCACTTAGCACTTTACCCTTCATTCCTCACATGTCCTCACCTTCTACATCACCACAAAAGTACATATATCCTCACTTCTATCTCCTGATTTAAGCTTTCATCTCATCTGTATCATCCTTCCTCCCAGACCAGAGGAAGAATCATTCCTGTGTGTATGGGTCAAGTCTCCATCTACACCTGTATCCTCTCTCCACTCATCTCCTTGGAGACTAGTTCCATATACGATTTTTTTTTTCTGTATATTAAACCATTTTAATTCTACTGGTTCTTTTTCCTCCTACCCTCTAGCTTATCTTATCCCTAAAAAAATAGTTCTAACTGCCATTACCTCTGAGACCCTCTGTACCCACCCTCCTAGTACTCTTTATTTCCTCTAGGTTTAAGGTCCTTAGGCACGTCTTCTAATATCACTATCTCTATTTCACTTCCCGTTCATCCCCCGTATGTTCCCATCAGCATATAAACATGCTATTTTTCCTCCAATCTTAAAATATAAACAAACTTCTCTTTACCATACTTTCCCTACAAGCTTGCCCAATTTCTTTATACCCATTTATACAAACCTTTCTTGAAAGAGTTGTTTCTAATCAGCTTCTTCTCACCCCTATTCCACAAAAACGTCTCTTGTCAGGTTCACTTAATTTTTTCCACGTTGTTGTTGCATCCAGTTGCCAATTTTCTGGCCAATCCTGACATGCTGGTAGCATCTGACATACTGGATATCTCTTCTTCTACATATACTTTGTATAGTCAGCTCACAAACTTCCGTGTTTTCTTGGATTTCCTCCTTGTGTCTCTGTCTTTCTCTGGTTCCAAGGCTTAGACAATGGTCCTCCTCTGATCTACTCTTGCTCTCTTGTTGATCTCAGCAAGTCACACAGCCTAACTTCCCTCTGTTGGCCAATGATCCCCAAGTTTATAGGTATGAGATCTATAGGTATGAGATCAGTTTCGTATGAGGTCTGTCTCACAAATCCAGACTCATGTAACAGCCACCTTCATGAAATTTCCTTTTGGATAGCTAAGATGTATCTCAATCTTAACATGTCCAAAACTGAATTCTGTGCTTCTCTCTGAAACCTGCTCCACCCTTGGCCCATCTCAGAAACTGGTCATTCTTTTTTTTTTTTTTTAAGATTTCATTTACTTATTTGACAGACAGAGATCACAAGTAGGCAGAGAGGCAGGCAGAGAGAAAGGTAGGGAAGCAGGCTCCCTGCCAAGCAGAGAGCCTGATGTGGGGCTCCATCCCAGGACCCTGGGATCATGACCTGAGCTGAAGGCAGAGGCTTAATCCACTGAGCCACCCAGGCACCCCTCAGATACTGGTCATTCTACCCTTGAAGTCCCTCTGGCAAAAAACTCTTAGAATAATCCTTGACTGTTCTCTTTCTTGTATACCTACATATAATTTACAAAGAGATCCTATTGGCTCTATCTTTGAAATATATTCACAATTCAACCTAGTCCTGACCATCATTATCTCTTGACCTAATAGTATTTTCACGGGTAACTCTGTATCTGATTTTGCCTAACCTATAGACTATTCCAAACAAGTGGCTATATTGTTTCAGTCCTCTGCTTAAAACCCTGTGATGGCATCCCAGTTCACTCAGAGGAAAAGCCAGAGTACAAGACAATGGTCATTGAGCTCTGCATGACCCTTCATCATCACATTTTGACCCCACTTCTTTCTGCTCCTCTGCTTGCCTACTGCTCCAGCTCCGCTGATGTTTTTGCTGTTCCTCACACTTCTCAGGGATTTTGCCCTGGCTCTTTCTTAGACCTGGAATAACTTTTTATCAGATACTCATACAGCTAACTGTCTAAATTCTTCAAGTCTTTGTTCAAAGCATCTTATTTTTCCTCCTTAAGTGTTGGAATTTCCCAAAACCTCATTCTTGCCCTATTTCTTTTTTCTCTCGTCATGCAATGTCTAATGACTCTCAGATATGCATTTCTATCCTTAATTTCTTTCCTTAATTTTAATAATTGTGCTAAACATGAAAAGATCTTTAAGAAGAAGTTCACAGTAACTATTTTTTTTATCTTGCCCTCCCTTTTCTATCTTCTGGTGCTGGATCACTAATATCCAATATTCCTCCCTTCAAACAATTTATATTTAGCTTATCTAAGTAAGTTCACTCTCCTTAATATGGACAGCTTCTTTTGAGAAGCACTTGAGGCTGGGCTTATCAAATGGGAAATTCTTATCCTGGTGGATACGTGATAATACAGAGGCTACAGAAAGCCATATCATAATCTTGATACATATTCATAGAGCATACATTATTTTCAGGGGCTAGTGAAAAATATTGTCATTAAAATATTATTCCTATATGAATACTAATAATAGGAGACAAATATTATATCCAACAATCCTCTGATAAAAATATTTATTTTCTTTTTCTTAGGAGTACTTCTCTGAATAAGAATAATGGACTTAAAAAAAAAAAAAGAAGAATGGTCTTACCTGGAGTGTAATGTATGATACTTTGACATTCCTATGGAATAGTACATCTTTGAAATAGTAGAAATAAGGGGCGCCTGGGTGGCTCAGTGGGTTAAAGCCTCTGCCTTCAGCTCAGGTCATGATCTCAGGGTCCTGGGATCGAGCCCCACATCGGGCTCTCTGCTCAGCAGAGGAGCCTGTTTCCCCCTCTGTCCCTGCTCCCCTTCTCTCTCTCCAGTAAATAAAAAAAAAAAAAAAAAGAAATAGCAGAAATAAGTCTCCAAGGTGAAAGGATTTTAAGTACCACAATTACGGATGGGAGAGAGAACTGTAGTCTTTGTTTTTTTCCACAAAATATAGGACTCAATTTCTTCTCTTGAGCATGTCAGCAAAGACAAAAAATAAATAGCAATAAAATGTAGTCTTAGGAGTCATCCTAGACCTTTCTTCCTTTTTCATTCACACCCTCCAGGATGCAGTCATTCACCTCCATTTCTCTGCAATCTCTTGTCTCTCCTCTCCTGCATACTCCTGTGAGAAATGCTTCTCTATCATCCCTGAAACACTGCAGTGGTATTGAATGTCCTTCCCTCTTTTTCCAGTTTCATCTACTCTATTCTCCACAAAGACCCCAAAGTAATTTTTCTAAAATGAAAATCAATCATGTCTAGATCTCTTCAAAGGTTTCTCTTAATGTACAATGTAGACCTGAACAGCCCTGGTGCTCTGCTTCATAGACTGTGGAGCTGGTGGGCTTCTCTTCATGTGACTGACTATTCACGTTCTGCTGTTCCATCTAAATGTCCCTTTCTTCTTCTTCTCTCTCCAGCCACATTGCTCTGACTTATTTTTCATGGTCCATATCAAGCATCTCCCTTTTCTGGCACCAACTTTCCACCCTGATTTGCTTTGTACTCTTATAGAATCCAGTATCTATCTTTATTATAGTAATTGTTACTCAATTCTACTATCATATGTGATTTTATTTTTACTTTTCTGGATTGAGAGCTACATGAATTTAGGGAGTATGGTTTTCATCTCTATTCAAGTAGTGCTTAATACCGTAATAGCCTAATAAATAATAGGTCCATATCATTTTTAAAGTAAGGAAATGCAAGAAGGAGGAAAGAACAAAGGAAGGAAGGGAAAAAAGAAGGAAAAAAAGGAAAGAAGGAAGGAAGGCAGGGAGGAGGGGAAGAAAATGACCAGAAGCTGCAGAAAAATGTTTTGTTTAGGAAGTAAACATGGGAATGAAATTTCTGTCTTTTCTAATCTGGGCTTTTCTTTCTGCAGATATTTTAGGCTCTTGTCACTTTACTACTTTGGAATGAGGATATTTATTTGGATAGTAGTGAAGCTGCAAAAATTCTTTGGCTTTAGTGGTTGTGGTTATTTCTTTCTAAACCCATAGGAGAGGAACTACAGCTAGCTGCTTGCCTGTGGTGTCAGCAACACTGTTTGAAGTCCCTGGTGAGGAGACAGCTGGATGCCACAGTGGCAGTTTGGGGGCCACAAAGAATTGTTAGCTGAACTTGATGTTCTAGTTGGCAAGTTTAACACATATTCTACTCCCACATAAATGGATAGTGTTATGATCACATCATACTGCCAGCCCTGGCATTATTATAGAGGGGCTTTGTCATGATAAGAAGGCATGGTACCTTCCTCGTAATTATAGTTTTGGCTAGACTAGCTTTCCTTCCTCTTAGACTCAAAAGTGAATTGACCATGGAAGTACTTACATGTTTGAGAAATTAATTTCACTTGGATTTTTTTCCAGGTTTGACATAACTAGCTTCTCATCTGCTTAAAGAAGGAACCTTTTACTTCCCAACTTCAGCTTCTTGCTCTTGAAAATATCATCAGTTGAGAATCATGTCATTGTCAGAAATATCTTCGTTATCTGAAGTATGTAGAGATAACACTATTTCCTATTTTAGAGTAAGAAAGCTTAAAGAAATAAATGTTGAAGGTTGCCTCTTTCAAGTTCCTTATTTTATTTTTAAGGGATCTGGAAAGGAGAGAGTTTCAGGGACCTGCCCACCATCACACATTAGTTACCAGAAGAGCTAAGATTAATTTTCTCATGCCAAGGCTCATTACAGACAAAACTTGTCCAAAGTTCTAAATGTTTTTCTTTTTTTCTTCTGAAAATAGAAGGAAGTTTATTCTTGTATAATCTAATGATGAAAATAATACGTGCCCATTGTAGAGAGATGGTAACATACCCAGACAGTATTGATTTAAAAAGTGAAGCCAATTTTGAATTGGGATCTAGTGACATGAAACGATTCATCCTTAGCCTAGCTCTATTCAACATTATCGGCATTATCTTGAATGAAGGCATAGAAGCTTTGCTTACCAAGTATGTCAAAGATATTAACTTTGGAGAGAGAAATAATGTTGTTTGCTCTAAGTGAGGGATCACATAATGGTTAATGAGCATATACTATGAGCCAGGTATAAGTTAATCTCCAAAACAGTCCTACAAGGTAGGTATCCTGTATCAGTCATACCTCACTCAGGAAACCAGAATCACACCAGGTATTTTGATGGGAAAATATTGGGAATTGGTTAATCTGGGATTAGGATTCTGAAATAACAAAACAGGAATCTCTGCGGTAACACAAGAAGCAGGTTCCATCCATAGACTGGGGGAGTAAAAGGAAGGAGTTAGTTTTTTTAGGATCTAAAAACTCAAAAGAGAGGCTTCACAGAGCCAGATCTAAACCTCTGAGAAGAAGCTAACTGGTTGCTATTGTACTTAGGATCTCACAGGAGTCCCTGAGAAGCTAAGGACTCAGGTTTCTGAGGAGGGGGTGACATCTGGTTGATGGTGATCCCTCAAGATCATTGAATATTATATCAAAAACTAATGGGGGCACCTGGGCGGCTCAGTGGGTTCAAGTCTCTGCCTTCGGCTCAGGTCATGATCTCAGGGTCCTGGGACCGAGCCCCACATTGGGCTCTCTGCTCAGCGGGGAGCCTGCTTCCCTCTCTCTCTCTGCCTGCCTCTCTGCCTACTTGTGATCTCTGTCAAATAAATAAATAAAATCTAAAAAAAAAAAAAACCTAATGATGTACTATTCCTTGGCTAATTGAATTTAAATTTAAAAAAAAAAAGAGCTCAGAGAGGCCTCACAGACTTAGGGCTCAGACCTCCCAGCAGGGGGCACTGTTTGGCTGCTGCTGGCAGGGATGCAGTGAGGCTTGTTCTGGGAATGTCAGGGAAGCTGAAAACCAGAACCAACTGCCGCTGTTAGGAGGAGGGTTGTTGCTGGTGTAATGCCTAATGGAATGGCAAACCCAAGGAGGAAGCCCTCTCCCCTCTTACTGCTTTTTAGTCCCTTCTAGTGTCCCCTACAGACAGTAATAGTAAAAGAAAGAAAGAAAGAAAGGAAGAAAGAAAGAAAGAAAGAAAGAAAGAAAGAAAGAAAGGTAAAAAGAAAAAATAGGAATTCAATAAACAAAGGAAAGTTAAGTTTTCAGTCTCAGCCCCATAATATGGAAGAATGACTTGGTCATTCGCTTAGACTCTCAACAAACTTTTCTTGAGCCTACCATATGCCAGGAATCACCCTCACCCTGTACTACACCTTAGTTTCTTCTTCTGTGAAATGGGGATAATCATGCCTACCTCAGAGAGATAAAGAGTGAAGAATAGAAAATATTTGAGGACTTTGCACAGTGCTAATGATGATTATCTACTGCAGCACAATGAAAATGGCAAGTCCTCAGTGTTCATCAAATACTGATGATATTCAAGGTACAGTAAACCTTGATTTGATTCCACCATATTGTTTGAAATGGTGTGGTTTGAATTCCAGTAGATGGAGAATACACTCTCCAGGTTTCACGGTGTCCACTTCTTCACATTGCTTACACCTTATTATTTCACATATGTAAGTCTAGCTTCCAGTCTTTGAGTTTTGAAGATCTGTTCTAGAAGGTGATTCTTTACTCATCTCCTCCTTCTCAAGGTAACTAATTCCATACTTTTAGCAGCTTTGGTTATCAATTTTTAAAATTCCTTCTAGCTCCATGTTTATACTTTTCATTCATTGAAAAACTAAGGAGTAGTTTCTACTCTCTTTAGTAGAATAAACCAAAATCCACAAGTAAAAGTTCTTTTGGTATTAATGAAAGTCTAGAGGTAAAGAAGGAGACAAATGATGACTACTACCTATTTCAGTATTTTTGAGCATGACTTTTACAGGATCAGATATGGGTATGGTAGTGGCTTTGGGGAATTAAATCTATTTCAAGGATTTTTTTTAAGAAGTGTACTCTTTTAAATCTTTGCCATATTGTCAATTAGTATATAAATACCCCCTGGTCCAAATACATCATTTCTATGTTGATTTTTTGGGAGCTGATCTCTCTAAATTCTTGGCCACTGAAATCATGCTAATAAAGGACTGTACTGAAATGTTCTGTTCTGTATTTTTTGAGGTTTTTTTGTTAGTTATTTTTATTTAGGAAACATTTTCTAGAGCAATGAACCATAGACTAATCAAGTGACCTGCATTTTTCATGAAAAATAAAATGCTTCCAGATGGTGTTAGACACGTGGAAAAGGATGTGTTTTCAGCCTTCCCAGAATGTTCCTAAATAGCCAATTCTGGTTTTTGTAAGGCAGTGTTTCCAAAGTTGCTACCTGTTTCAAGAATAACAGGGACAGGCTTACAGGGTATGAAGTGGCAAAGCATTGGGAACAGCTGGAACTAACTAGATACTGTTAACATAACAGAGTAAGCAGATCTATGAGAGAAGAATCCTGCTGTAAGAATAGGTTAACCAGTCCATAAATCAAGGTATGGGGGGAATCAGGTGTAAACCTTAGTTCTGAGATACCCATGCCACAAAAGTTCCCTATTACCTTATAGAGTCTTCTGCAATCTTGAGCCACCTCTTGGATACTCAGAACAACCCCGCTTCTGCAACTCTACTGGCCACAATACAAAAAATAACTTTTCATGAAAACAAAATAAAACTCCTATTCTCAAGAGTTGAAGTGAATCCCGTGGTCTGAAATGCTCTAAGTATATACTAAGTCTTATATTTTTAGATCAGTTTACTTGTCCCCAATCCTTAAGGCCCACAGCCAGTTGAAGAGAGAGCAGGGCCTGGACCTTTTCCCTGTTGTCTCTATCCTAGTGGTTTGCCTCCTTCCAATTATTCCAATTTAATCTGATTCCTGATAGGTATCTGATCTTTCCAACACTTGATTCTGGTTTATACCCTCACTTTACTCCTTGGACTTCATCCTGGGAATTTCTCTGACTTTTACCTGTGCCTTACCTTCCTCCAACTCACACTGCATGTTTTTATTCCAGGCCATTCTGAGGAAGTACTTCGCTTAGAACCGTACTGCCCCTAGGACCGATGCTCTGTACTGAGGTTCCCATGGTCATATTCCTTGCAGGTGAGCTTTAGCAGCATAAATGAGTCAATATTTTCATTGTGAATATCACTTTCAGGCCATAAAAAGTGCGGGTCACACTGGAGCACACCACACTTCTCTAAGTCCAAACCTGTAGAGTCATCTGTAGAAACTGCTTTGCTGTGTTCCAGCTGACAAAGATCTCCTCGGATCAGGCTGCTTCATGTAACTGCCTGTAGGTCACTTCCTTATAGATCAGTCACTTTGGTCTCTTGTTCTGGGTCACTTTGTAGGAAATGTGCAGTCTTTGTGGTGCCCTGTTATCTTTAGTTTTCGGTATACCTCCTGCATTACTTTATAGAAAGAAATTAGGAACTATGCCTTTAATGGATTGATTTGAATATTCAATAGAAAGAAAGGACTCTCTTGAGAAGCTTCCTAACAACCTGCACATTCATTTCTTTCAGATGATCCAACCACTTTAGAAGCAGATTCCTTGTATGCTCATAGAAATATTTCCCAGCTTTCCAAATTCAGTATTCATTTTCTCAGGTCAGCATCATTAACAGCTTTTCTTCCCCCACGTGAATGATCATGCAACTCAAACTTGGTACCTGTCTTAGTCCATTCAGGGTGCTGTAATAAAATAGCATGAAGTAGGTGGCTTATAAAAAACAGAAATTCATATCTTCCAGTTCTGGAGGCTATGAAGTTGAAGATTTAGTGTCTAGTAAGAGTCTGCTTCCCTATAGATGATTGTCATTCCCTGTGTCCTCATGTGGTGAAAGGGTCAACGGATCACTCTAGGGCCTCCTTTATCAGAGCAGATCCCCTCCATGAGGGCTTCACCCTGATGACCTACACACCTTCTAAAGCCCCACTCCAAATACAATGACACCGATAGTTAGGTTTCTACATATGAATTTTAGGGGGCACAAACATTCAGACTATAGTAGCACCCTTCCATTCACTTTAGAATACAAATTAAGAAGGAAAAAAGATGAAGAAGGAGCTTATGAATATCATCCAGTTCCTACAGTGGGGTAGGGTAGACAGAATACTGCCCAGTCCTTGGTGAAGCAGCAGCTTCAATGCAGTCTTTCTTATTCTAGTCAAAGTATCCCCTTTGGGAATCTTTTCTCACATTGCATGCGGTCCAGTTGGAGCTGTCAGTGATTTCCTCTAGGCCTCAACACACAAGGATGTCTTTCCTCAGGCTGGACCAATCATAATACCCTTCCAAATAGTAATCACCCCAAGGGGTAAGTCTGTAACCCAAGTACACCAACTCAGGATTCTTTCATAGGATTGTTGGATGACTCCTGGGAAAAACTTTCCATATATTGATAGTGAAGTTCTGCTAATACTGCTAGATTGGAGGTTAAGAGGTTGATGGTTGGTTATCATTTTCAATAACAGTCAAACAAAATCAAGCAGAGGAAATCAGAGAATTGAATATAAATGAAGTCAGAGGGAGAGAGTCCTGATGAGCTGAGTTTCTTGACACCATGCCCTATTCCCTTTAGCTCTTTGAGTTTCTGTGCTAATCTAATATTCTTCCTAGGCATATGATCCAGTAAACCCCTCTGTTAAATTTAAATTTGTTTGAATTGAGTCTCTGGCACTTGAAATTCAACATCTTGCCCATCATGACATGTGATGATTATGAGGTGTGTTGGTGCAAGAGGGGAAATAATTATCACTGAAATGTACATGGAAGACGTCATCATTGTGGTTTTAGGATAGTCAGACCTCTTACATGGTAGTTCAGGACTCCCAAAGAAAGGATTCCAGTGAGTAAGGAGGAAGTCAGATGACTTTATAAGACCTAGCTTTGGAAGTCACATAGCATTTCTGCCATATTCCACTGATGGATGTAGCACAAACCCTTGCAGATGCAAGGAGAGGGGACATAGACTTCACTTCTCCATAAGAAGAATGTCAGAGATTGGCAACCACACTTGAAAACTGCTGTAGCTAGTGAGTAGAAAGGGCGCTGTTACAGGAATGGCTTCAAAGCCATTCTAAATATACATATATATATATGTATATATATATATATACATACATACATATATAATCATAAGATAGCATTAGCAGCAAGACAAACATATCTTATTTTTGCAGCAAATTAAAATACTTGAAGTGCATAAGTCCTGGGCTAGGGGTGGGATTCAGGGTGCTATCTATACAGAAAAGGGTAAGAAAGGAAGAGGAAGACCATAGTAGAAAGAGTTGAAAAATATGAGTTGAATAAGAGGTTGGCAAATGCTAAAGCCAAAGTTGCATATAATCTAACTTTTCTGGAGTTATCTCTAGCAATAGGATTCTGCTTTCCATATCCCTGATTCATTTAGTCTCCACTGGAGTACACAGAGGTGACATCCATGGACAGAATTCAGAAAGCAATTCCATGTGGCACAACCAGTGAAAGATGGCTGAGGTTCTCCAGGCAAGGTCAACTAAGATGGCTTGAAAAATAAATGAGAGAAGTGGTAGACTACTTTAACCATCCTTCTGTAACCCCAGCATAGGTTGCTTGAGTTTCTCAATATTCTGAATAATACCCCACTGCTTCCTATATATTATTTGAGAACATACGTTTTTTTTTTTTTTTTTTTTTAATGTAAGATCCAAGCTACAGACAGCTTCTCCACTCTCAGTTGTTGCTATTTACCACTAGTTACTCAACCTCCATCACTGATGTGCATTGTGGAAAACTCCTCCCACTCTACTCTTTTTTTTTTTAAATATGGTACTTTATCAATGTGATGGCTTCTGACAAGAGGAGGTGTGGGGATAGCTGTATCATCATCACTGAAAGTGATTAAGAATTCAAATCTCAGCTCCCAACTTTTGCTCACTATGTAACCATGGCCAAGGGATATAATCTCTCTGGCCCTCAGCTCCCACAGAAAAAAATGAACATAATGGAAGCACTTCCTTCCTATGCTTGTTGTGGAAGAAGGTGACACATATAAATAGATGAGGAAAGTGATCATCACAAATGGAAGCATCCAGTAAGTATTAGGTATTTGCTGCCCTGTTCCCTGTGAACGAGCTTCTGAAGCATGTCTGATATGAAGTTCCTATGTGTGTTAGACTTTCTTGTGAATTTGAGGATAGCATAAAAATTAATAAGATAGTAAAAACACATATGTTATACGGTATATATATGTACCATACTATACCATTATTTCTCCCCAGGTCCTATTCCCTTGTAAGTAGTCACTGCTTGTCATCATGGTGGTGGGTCTACTCATCTCAAACTTCAGACTCTTTTCTCTCCCCAGGTGTCAAATCAGTGACCCCTAAGTCACCTCCCTCTCTCTCCCCCGCCCCCATTTTCAATGCAGAGAAAACAAAACAAAACAAAATTTAAAAACCCAATCAACATTAGAAGAACATCTCCATGTACGCAAAACACCAACATGCTACACAGGTAGAGAAGATAAGCTTGTGCTTTTCCAGCACAGATGAGGTTCCATAACTGAAAGGCCCATTGAAACATTTCTCCAAACTAAGTAGGAGTTTACTACCTGGGATGATTACTGTTACTACCCTTGATCATAGGTGGTGATTAAAAACAAAAACAAAAACAAACAAACAAACAAAGAAAATGCTTGATCTTTTATTTCTTTAAAAATTGGAAAATATAAGAAAGTGAAAAAATGAACTTTTTTGTTACTATTAAAATCATTCTTCAAAACGTGGAGAGGAAACTATCCATATTTTCTTGGACTTTTGGAGATTATTATGAGCTTTGTAGTTTAAGAGACCAGAATTTGAATAACTGGCTCAGTTATGGATGAGTCATGGGTTTTGGTACAAATCCCTTCCTCCTGCCCTGACTCAGTTTCTGCTTTTGGGGGTAATTATTCTGACTTCACTGATTTGTTTTGATAATTAACTAATATAATATGTGTAAGTAACTGTCATGTCGGAGATACTCATGTTAGTCTCCCTTTTCTCCCAAAAGAAAGAATTGGTTTTATTTTCTGCCCCCCTCCCAAATCTACATGTTAATGGATCATACTTGGATTTGTCTCAAATTTAAATTACAGTCGCAGTAGGTGTGATTGTGCCAGTCAACACTATGATCATTCATTCTACCAAGAACATCTTAAAAAGAGAAATACTTTAGGGAAACAGATCCAAGATTCATCCAAATTAGATTTTTGAACATTTGACATGGGATTTCAAGACTAAAATATTAAGTATATTCAAGAGTATTCATGTTAACTCCTTAAGGGTGGTTTGCTATGCTTTGACATCTGTAAAGTTTAGAAGAAATGTCCCATTTGCAAGTAATGGTCATTCACTGGAGTTTTCAGTAGAAATTCCATGTGTATTCCTTTGTATCCAAAGGTTTTCTTTAATTCTAGTTAATGTGAAATTTAGCAAAAGTTCTGGAGATCATAAATGGTTATTGAGTGAATTAATTTTTTTGTTGTTGTTGTTTGACACTTTCACAGAATGCCCTTGGTATTAGAATATAGTGAATCAGAATAGAGTTCTTGGAACAAAGAAAATCGTGTTGGCAACTTATCTCTACTACTCACTGGCTTTGTAACAGTAAACCAGTTATATAGCCTTTCCAGGTTTTAGGTTGTTGTGTTTTTTTTTTTTTTAAGATTTTATTTATTTATTTGACAGAGGGAGAGAGAGAGAGATCACAAGTAGGCAGGCAGAGAAAGAGGGGGAAGCAGGATCCCTGCTGAGCAAAGAGCCTGATGCGGGGCTCGATCCCAGGACCCTGAGATCATGACCCGAGCTGAAGGCAGAAGCTTTAACCCACTGAGCCACCCAGGCGCCTCCAAGTTTTAGTTTTGTATCTATATATTCAAGAGTGTACTAATGCCTACTTCTTAGGGTTGTTAGGATGATGTGAGATCACACACTAGCACATGCTTGGTAATATTAAGTATGACTCTTCCTTCTTCTCCCTTTCCTTCTTCTTGAGTCATCTTTCCAAATAGCAAGTACTTCATTATTTATTGTGACCCATACAGTGGGTTCTTTATGTTTTACATGCTTTAATTTCTGATTATTTATTTCTTAAGGGAAGTTGGTCTAGCCTACACGTGGTATTCCTAGGAGTAATAGGATGAGGGAATTTTATATAAGGAGTAGATAATTTTTTATGCTCTATTATGGTCAGTTTCTCTGTTAAAATACATGACTCTGCCATTCCTTTAAGGAAGGTGATAATGTCATGTTGCTTTGATTTTAATGAGATCTGTCCTGAAGGTAGAACCATTTGAGGGCTCCTTTATGAAACACCAACCCCAGCTGTTTTATATTCTGCAGGTGCTATGTAAATGTCAAATATTAATCTTTTACTATCTAGTAAAAGAGATGAAATAAGATTTTTGTTACTGCTTGTTTCATAGGCTGCAAATAAGACTGGGTCATTGTCCTCTTGATTATTCAGCTGCAAAGTTTCTTTGCTTTAAATGACTGCCAGGAATGCTGTCATATTCATAATAAGAGTTAGCACAGTTAACATTTAGAGAGAGCTTTTTAGGTACCAGGAGCAGTACTAAGCCCTCTTCATGTACTGTCTTCTCTAATCCTCACAAAATCCTCCAGAATGAATACGAGTCTTAGTTGCAGATAAAGAAACCGGTCTTTTAAAACATGAAAGGTCTAACTTTGTAGTACAGAGCTAGCGGGTGGTTGAATGCAGAGTTGAACAAGTTGGTTTAAGAACAAAGTCGTCTGTCCAATGTTAACTCAAGAAGGTTGGAAAAAACCTTTTCCTACTCCCATTTTGTAATCAACCACAATTCAAAATAGACAAAGGTAATTCCACAAAATAAATGACAAGATGTGAAGATGGAGAAAAAAGGATTGGGCATGTTTGGTAGGGCACATTAGAAAAGTATTTATGAAGACATTGGCTATTGATGGGAGGCAGAATGAGGCAGGGTCGCCTAAATAGAGGGGACAATTCAAACAATTAGTGGGGGCAAGACAGTTAGACTGACAGCAAATTATCTGTTGTGACTCGACTTGGGGCTTTAATTGCAGCTGTGTGCAGAGGTTTGACAAAGAATGAAAATGAGTAAGTCCGGTGCCTGCAGGAATCATAGGGAATGATGGAGGGTGCAGAGACCTGGAGAAGATGTGGCTATCCAAAGGGCACAGCAGCTGTTTGGTGATACCTGAGAGCATTGTCACTCAAGAGTGAAGACCTAGTGTTGCCAGGAGTTCTAAATTTTTCAAGAAGGTCAGAAATCTGGATTTTTATGTGCTCCCTTCTGATTTTTAATTGTTGACAACTCCTGCAACATTTTCAATAGTATTAACTCAATCAAAATATTTTAGAAGCAACCTAGTCTAGAGACTGTCAGTTTGGCTTTCTGAACTTGAGTATAGGAAACTGAAAAGTCAGTTGGTCCAGACTGTAGAGGACCCTGAATGCCAAGGTAAAGACTGATCTTACATTGTGAGGCACAGAGAAGTAGAACCTGTGGGGTTTTCAGCAGGAGGGGTATGAAGGATGCTGTTGGAGAATGATTGACTTGAGAGCAGCCCACAAATGGTTTGTGGATAAGAGACAGAGCCATCAAGATAGCCAGGTTTGCAGATATCACATTCGTTAGGGTAGCTGAATGAAATTGAAACATAAATAACTGTGATTTGTCAAATGACAGCTTCCTATCAGCATTATTGACTAATTCTATTTTTCAGGGTACATTAGCAAAAAATTAAAAAAATGAAAAGAAAAAAAGAAGAAACTTACCTAAGGAAGGGAGGTCACACTTTGAGGGATTGTTCCTAAATGTAAACATGGTTTATCAAAGAACATAGAAGCCCTTGATCTCCAAAGTCCTATGATGCATGTTCTACCTCCTCATCTTCCCTTGGCTTCATGGATGTACCTTCACAGTTGGACACTCCTCTCAAGCCACATCTTGGCATTATTACCCCAGCCAGATGTGAATATTGATCAGGGAGAGGTCCATTCTCTCTACTTAGCACTCCCTATGCAAAACTGAAATACAAGAAAGAAGAAAGAGTGCCCACATGAAAGTATCCCACACATGGATAAGATGAGATTTTAAAGTCAGGCCCAGAAAGTTTAAGCATTTCTTTAAAAGGGAACATTTTACATTTATATTTACATTTACATTTAACGGGTTCATTTATACAATTTTACATCTTATTGAGTGTTTATACTGTGCCAGGCACTGGAAGAAATTAAAATATGCATGAGAAAAAGCCCTGCTTCATGAGGGGCATACAGTTTAATTATTTGATTGTTTATCAGTGACAGTATGATATTGGAATAAGGTAGTACAATACAAGGTAAGAAGTGATACATTGTATGATAAAAACTAGATAAACTTCTAGTCCTGTGCCTCTCAGTGGAGGGAGAGATTAAATTTATTTAGGAGAATTAGGGAAAGCTTGAAGTAAGAGGAGATATTTAATATAGGCTTTGAAAAAGAATTAGGAATACTGTGAGAAGAAATGCTGTGAGTAACAGCATTCCCGATACAAAGAGGAGCATAAGCATGAGGTTAGAGGAGGGAATGTTTGGGGAATGTTCAACTTGTCAGGAACCAACAAGGGGAATTGGTGAATAGTATTAGGAAATAACGTTGCCAATATAGAGTGGGGCCCTAAAGTCTACTCAGATTTTTTGATTCTGCAGACATAGAGAAACCCTTAAATTACTCTCTTCAGAAAAGTGATACAAGAGAGGCTGGACTTTGGGAATATTAACCCCATGCTTACTCTAATACAGTTTCCCAAAGTGTGTTGTAAGTGCCATTGGTGGAATACAAGATGATCTCAGGTGATTCCTGAATGAACATTTACTTAATAGATCCATATCTAATTTAATGTAAGCCCACAGAGTTATCAGGGTATTTATATTAAAAATAAGAAATGAGAAAAATGAGATCTCCACTACTAAATGGCTAGAGTCTAAAGATTTTGGGATGCAAAGAATCCTGAAATTCAACATCTCTGCCTTCCCACCACACAGAACCACTCCCATTTGTGTCCCCTTACCTGAAGAAATAGTTTCTTTCCTGCAAAGGAAAATGGCTTCTCTCTTTCCCAAAAAATACACAATTTTCCCTCAGATCCCACCCCTTCTTGTGGTCTGGCATGCCTTCGTGGAACTTACAGTTTCTTGGGGGAGATGTGCACTAAACAAAGAAATGCAGGGGGCGCCTGGGTGGCTCAGTGGGTTAAAGCCTCTGCCTTCGGCTCAGGTCATGATCCCAGGGTCCTGGGATCGAGCCCCACATCAGGCTCTCTGCTCTGCGGAGAGCCTGCTTCCTCCTCTCTTTCTGTCTGCCTCTCTGCTTACTTGGGATCTCTCTGTCAAATAAATAAATACAATCTTTAAAAAAAAATAAACAAAGAAATGCAAAAGAAATGTAATATGGCCACAAAATAAGACATACCAGGGAATGGTACACAGTGATTTAAAGGTATAGGAAAAATCGTCTCAGTCATAGAGACAAGGAAATCTTTCTTGAGGAACTGACCTTGAACTGAGGTCTGAAAGCTGAGGATTGAACAGAAATGTGGGAAGGGGATCTGGAAGAGCCTTACTTATAGGGAAAACAGCCAGGAAAAGCCCTGATGAAGAAGAGCCAGGATAATTAAAAGCTAGAAAATGATCACTGTTTAGAGTGGAACAAGCAAGAGAGTGTATCAGCAAAACTGAATAGGTAGATGCGTAGTACATGCCTGCACAGGGATTAGAGATTATGTTAAGAGTTTTCTACTGCTCATTTTTAAAATTAACTTTTTGTTAATATTGATTTTTAAAACCTAGTAGCAACTGTTTTATTCTTTTTTTTAATTAACGTTATTTGTTTCAGGGGTACAGTTCTGTCTTATTTATCCTTTATTGTGTGGTTTACTTCTACTTATGGTTTTCTCTTTGTGATAGTGAAAAATTGTTTTAAATAAATTAGTGACATTAAAATGATAAATCTATTTAAATAGAAATGTGGGTTCACAAAATCCCGGTGGGTGGCATATGAATGACTGTTATTTGGGAAACATGAAACTGTGGCTTAACTCTTTGGTCACATGATGACACATCACAACTGTAGGACAAAAGCCTGGAGAATATATCTCACCAGGCCAGTTCAATATTGAAGACTGTTTATTCCGGGCCAAACTGTTACGGTCTCTTCCGAACAATGTTCTCTGCACTTTGGCGAAGTGAACCCGTATTAGACTCTTGTGTTCCAAGTACAGTGGTATATCTTTTTTTTTTTTTTTTTTTGGCACAATGGCCAACATGCACCATGGGTGGTCGTCAATGGCTCATCTCTTCCGAAGTATGAACTCTGCATTGCCCACATGGAATAAGATAGGAGATCAGGGACCAGAACAACAGTGGTCCAGACATCATCATACTGATAGCAATTGTATTCCATACTGAGAAACTCTGAAGTTTACATTGGCATCTCAGAAACTTTCTCTGAAGACATGACTTTGACATGAGGAAGAATTCTATGAAGGCTATTGCTTTTTAGTGTGTGGAATATTAGAGCTTGAGAAAAATAAGTTTTGTCTAATCTCAGCTCATCCAGTTTACAAATGAAACATCTGAAACTCAGGGCAATGACTTACCCAGAGCCACATAGATGCTCCTGTCCTGCATCAACCTTTCATTTCACACCATATCAGGCAAGAAGAGTGCTAACAGAACCAGCGAAGGGGGATTGGAATGTGCATTATGGTAAGACTTGGGTGAAACTAAAATCAGCAGACTTTCCTGGCTCACGTGATCCTGTGGTCCATAGTACATATGCAACCACTGTGTCTGGTTAATGCCTTGGTGCTGTTAAAACACAGAGACAACTTCCTGGCTCCAAGAGAAGTGGACAAAAACAAGAGCATACAGAACTGAAGGATTTACTAGTCTTCTGTTTCTGAATCATGTGCACATTCGGCCAGCTCTAGCATCCACCTACTGCCATTCAAACCAAATTTCATCTTGAAAAAGGATGACCCATAGAAAAGACATCTGGCTCCACTCATTAATTATGGAGAGCTCCTTTAAGAAATAATATTTAGTTTTGGGAAGAAACTTAATTTGCTTCCCAAGATGCAAATGATGTGGTCATTTAGGCTAAGAAGCAAAATATGTTTCCTGTTTTAAAAAAGTGGAGCAGAAGAGAGAGTCCTTTGAGATTTTTTTCCTCTATGAAGACTTTAGATCACTTATCACATGAATTATGATGCAGACACAACCAGATTCCTGCGGCAGGAAGGGACTAGCAATTGGTGTTTCCCAGGAGCAGTAGTTTGTCCTGGAGCAGAGAGGGCTCTAGCTTTATCAGAGTGTCAATTATTTAATTCTTCTATTTTAGGCTCCTTTTTCTTAAACAGGAAATTTCTGGGATATGATTCCTTCCAATATAGTATGTAACCAGGAAAAGACACACTAGTAATGTGTGATAATGACAAAGAAACATTTCATTGTAACAATGTGAAATAAGATTAATGAAGAAGATGACTAATACTTTAAAAAGAATTCTTTGTCTAAATGAAGAAATCACTGCCTTTTGCCTTAATTCATAAGCTCTCCTAGTGCATTAAAAAGAGACCCTAATATTCTATTTCCCTATTTACAAGCAATTATGTATCTAGCAAAACAAAACAATAGGGAGATTTCTATGCTTTTCCACTTGGATGCAAATATACTGAATTTTCTCTAGGTCTCTTCACTTCACTGTGTCTGAGAGAGCCAGACTGTTAAAACCATTTGACCATTGGGCTGACCTAACTAAGGAGTAGACTTGCACACCCATCTCTGTCTCTTATTCCTGACTCCCCTTGCAGGAGGCAATATACATTTCATGGTCTAATTTTACTTGTGTTCTGGCAGCTGCTCAGAGGGAGAAGCATTAATACTAAATGGACAGCTGACATTTTGGAAGATGATTTCCTTTGGCTGTTTTGAATACAGAATAAGGTTAGTGCCATTTTTAAGGGTTACAGTGATCAACATGGGCTTTGGCACCAGGAATGCCTGCCTGCATTAGTGGATCTAAATCCTGGATCATCCAAATCCTAATTTCCCCCATTATAAACTGTATGATTATGAGTAAAATACTTAGCATCTGAGTCTTTGTGTTTTTTCATTCATAAAAATAGAAGATATCACTCCCTTCCAACATTTTTTTGAAATTTAGATGGAGTAAAACGATGAATAAGTAGCTAGGAAAATTTTGGAATATTATAGTTGTATAACAATAGTTACTGTTTCAATTTAAATGTTCCTAAATTCCAAGTTTTTCATTCCTGATAATGATAATTTAGTTCTGTATTCTCAACAGCACCTAACAAAGTGCTTTTGCACAAAATTGTGGTTCAATAAGCATTTGTTGCATTCAATTCAATTCCCAAGTCTGAATGAGCAATAAAACTGACACATGCTGTGTCTGCCAGGAAATACACTGGCAAGGCTCAGATTGTTCACATGTGTTAGTTGGAAATGGTCTAAGAGGAGAGAGAAGCCAGGCCTTTAAAAACAGCACTTTGGAAACTATCCAGAAATCAGCTTCACTTATCTTACAAAAAAGCCCAAGGAAGGAGACTCTGTTTCTGAGATTTTCGGTAGCCTTCATTAAAACCAGTGTCCAGAGAGGCTGGTCAAGATTCTGTTCTGTAGAGCAACTGGTTCTTGTAAGTCTGATTTATTTTTTATCATGAATAAAAAAGGCAGAGTAAAAAAAAAAAAATACTCTCTTCCAATGAAATAATCACTACAAAGTGTTACTATAAATAACTGAAAATGAATATTGTTACAGATTTTAAAAAAAATAAACAGAACATATATATCTAAACAAGTATATTAGGACTGATAAAGAGTTAAGTACTTGAATACCTTAGGGCTGGTAGGAAACAAATGGTGTTCTCAAAATGGATTATTTGAAGAGGGTTTCACAGAGTGTAGGAAAACCACAAGTTGATAGCATAATGTCCTTGGGATAGTAACATCAAAGTGCTGTTATCACCTTAAGCTAGTGGTAATGGGAAGCTGGAATGAGTCATGTGGAGAGGGATACCTTGACCAGAGCTGTGAGTTTCAGTTGAGGGATACAGTCAACCCCTCAACAACCATTCAAGAAAATGGTTCAGTCAGAGGGGAATTCCCTAATCTCACTTCCCTTCTTCTCATTTCTGCCAGTGTTCCCATTTGGAGCCAGATGGCAAAGATACCCATTGAGGTAATCCATACAAGGGCTCAAAGTAGGGAGGAGGAAATGGGGTGTAGGCTTGGAGGGGAAAACTAACAGAATCACCTTTCAAACTGGTCTTACTTTGAATGAATACAGTGGCTTGAAGGGATGCTGTAGACTGAATGTTTGCATCCCCTCAAAATTCATTTGTCGAAACCTAACCTCGAGCACGATAGTATTTGGAGTGAGGCCTTTAGGAGGTGATCAGGTCACTGGAGGATTAATGTCCTTATAGAAGAGACCCCAGAGAACTTCCTTGCCCTTTCCACCATATGTGGATAGAGAGCAGATGGCCATTTATGAACCAGGAAGCAGGCTCTCACTAGACATTCAATCTGCCAGTGCCTTCATCTGGAACTTCCCAGGCTCAAGAACTATGAGAAATGGATGTTTGTTGATCACAAGCCACCTATTTTATGGAATTTAATAATAGCAGCATGAACAGGTAAAGACAGGGGAGTTAACTGCTTCCCTTTAAAATGAAAATAAACTTATTAGGAGCTCTGGTGTATTTTCTTTTCTTTGCCTCCTAGTACAGAGATTCAGAATAATGACAAGTTCCTTTTCCTTCTACTACCCTAATTCCTCTCCCTTACCCATACTATACCCACCCCTTACCCTGCCAAATGTGTATTTCCAATAGTTATGACCCGTGCTTAGTTGTCCAAGTTGGAATTCCTCCCTGGTGTAAGTTGACATCATGTCCATATTTCTGAGTGTAGAGTAGATGCCACCTGCCCATTCTTCTTTTGCTACGCGTAAGTATGATCTGGGGTAAGGGGAGATGATCATTAAAGAAAAAATTACTTTGGGAATGGATAGCATGTGATGTAAAATGTGGTCAGTCTTTATGAATGCACTGCATAGTAATAGCATAATTTTATAGCTTTGTAGAGTTTATAAAACATTATTCATATTGTTTTTGCCCTATTTCTAAAATATGAGAAACCAAACTCAAAGAGGTTAAGTGGCGACTGCAAAGTCACAGAACATCTATGTGGAAGAGTGGGACCCTAAAACTATATCTCATATATGCAAATCCAAACCTGTGTCTATGGTAAATATTGGTGTACATGGTATGAATTTAGGGTGGCTGAGCATTTTCCTGCTGTCTCCAAAATCACTCACTGTTGCATTTCTATTTCCTTGAGATTACCCCCTTGAAGGCTCTTATTAAATTCAATGCTGTCAGAGGGGAAACCTTGTATGGGTTGTTAGTTGGTCAGATTTGTTTTCTAGAAAACTTCCACAGAAGTAAATGGTACACAGGATTGTTAAATTTGCATGAAAACAGATTAAAAAGGAATTAGTCAGGAGATTCTGAGCAGCCATGTAACAACATTTTATCCAAGCAAATTGGAGAGCTTTCATCAATAAAACCAAATGTGACCAACTCATCCTGGTTTGTCTGGAATATTTGGGTTTTAGCATTGGAAGTCCCGCATCCCAGAAAATCCTCAGACCTGGGTAAACAGGGATGGTTGGTCACCCTACAGTGAAATCCTACATTATTCACTATTTGGAGAGCATTGCTTTTGTGAAGTAATCATAGCCACTTCTGCCTACATTTCCTTGGCCAACTCATATCACATGGATACTCCTGGGTTCAATAAAGTAGAGATAAGAAAATCATTCTACTGGGAGGAGCAAAATTAGACTATTTGGCCAAGAGTAATACAATCTACCATGACTGGTAATTAGTAGTACTTCTAATGATCTACCCTGGAGGGAATAGAGGAAGCATGGGAAAGCCTTCAGAGCACTAACTTCCACTTGTCATGGAGGCCTAGGTTATTAGTCACCTACATCCTTTAAGTTTTTACTAGAGTTTAGATTTAGACTTTAGAACCAGAGGAGGCCTTAGAGAATGGTTTAGCCTTCTGTCTTTGGACTGGTAAGATGTGACTCTTATTGTTTTAAAGGTGAGGCATCTGATGCCTAGGTGATTAGATCCCTCACATGTTTCAGATAGGAAGTGGTAGAAGAAAGGCCCAATCCTTTGTCTTATAATCCTTCCTCCTTCTCTTTTTACTTCTCATGGATTGGAATTTGGCTCAAGATTTTTTTGTTAACTCTCCAAATGTTATTCAATAGTCTTCATTTTTAAAGTGAGGCCAGTGACATCAACTCTCAATAAAAGTAAACATCCCAAATTATAGCATTCCAAGTAAAACTTTGTTTTCTTGGCTTACTTTTCTTAATTATTCCAGTAATTTAAAATGTGAAAACATAATTATATCATTGGGTTCATCTCCTAGATAGGATAGAAAACATTTTCCCAAAAGAAATGATATCAACTACTGCCCTTATACTATAATTGGGCTTGGACATAAAATTGATTATTGGACATTGCATGAATATTTTGCTTAGGTGTCTTCACTTTTTTATTGAAAAAAACAAAAACAAAAACACCCTCCAAATTGTATTGGCTTGAACTAGATCCAGAGGAGTAATAAAAAACTCAGAGGTGGTCAGGACATATGGTACAGAAACTGTTATGAATTTCTAAATTTAAAAGGTCTAAAGGCCAGAAAAGAAAGGCCACTCTTCCTCTCTTGGCTAGATCTTCAAGCCAAAGTAAAATGACATGCTTACATATTTGGCCTTTAGTGTCATCCAAGTACAGTGAAAGATATTTTCAAAGAGAACAGCCAGGGACCATGTCATTCTTAAATTAACTTGTTTCCTTTTTTATCAATTTGGAAGCCAGAATGAGCCAGGCAGGAATAGGTGACAAGCCAAGTACTAATAGCACCCTACAAAGTTTTCTGCCTACTTATGTTATTTACATAAGTACCTGCTCTAATTAATTATTCATGCTAGTCTTTCTTAAAACATTCTCTTGCAAAGATCCTAATTGGTTCTCAGTTTCACTGTACAATAATAATATCCATTTGGGGTGAATTATTAAACCCTCCTAGCCTAATCACACCCTACTTCTTTATCCTTTATCTTGGTATAGATAGGTAAGTGTGTGTGTGTGTGTGTGTGTGTGTGTGCATGTGTGTACAGGTGTGAAGAACTGTAGTTCATTTACTTAAACACTCGAGATCATCTAAGATGAACTTGATTATATATAGACATAGAGTATAACAAGCTGGATTTTGTCATAAGTTTTTTTTCCTGACTCCCTACTTATTTATGAGCATTTTTTTCATTTGTAATATGAGGGCTAACTGAAATAAGCATATTAAATGCTTAGAATATAGTAAGAGCTTAACAAAAGGTATCATGAAATAGGAGCCAGTATAGAAGCAGAATTACATGGGAGGTATGGGAATACTAGCAGTGGTGATACTGATCTTAGTAGAACGAAATCTCTGAGTGACACAGCAAAGGATGCCCTCGTCAGCTCTTTTCCTCCTCCCAGAGAGGGGCTGTATGTGACATGGCAGAGATTATGAGCTGATCACCAGAAGTACATGTTACACTCTTCTTCCTGGGCATCCAACTAGAATTTATTTCCCATTCTTCATTGCAGTTAAGTGTGACTCGACAGATAAGTTCTGGCCAATAAAATATGAGCAGAAATTTTGTATACTACTTCTAGGCTTGGATTGGAAGACCTCTGATACATTTTCCATCCTAACTTCTGGGCTTGATCTAATACAGATGACCCTAAGAACAACTTTTTAAAAACCATGTTAACCTTCCACTTGTTTGCCTGCCCAATCCTATCGAATAAGTTTCAGCTATCATACATGTTGCTTTGTTGTTGCTGTTGTTAAAGCAGCTAATCCCCACTTAGTAATACTGAAATTGTATCTTAATTTTTAGGTACCATATCAAAACTTTGTGCATTGGCTAAATGGTAGGGCAGTAGATAACTGATAGCAAGGAAACAGATACTGGAGACTATAAATGTGAACACCCATTTTATGCAGAGTGTACCAGTTAGCTATTGGTGCATAACAAACTACTCTGAAACTCAGTGTCTTCAATGCAGCTGATTCCCACTCACTCATCTGTGGGCCACATCCCTGAGAGACAGCTGTTCAAGACTGGCTGTGGGTGGGCAGTTCTATCTCAGTCTGGAGGCCTGGCTGGCTTTGGACCTCCGTTTCAGGTAGTGCTTGAGTATATTCCACATACGTTCATTCTGGGGCCTGGCCAGAAAGACAACAACCATTCAGGAGTAGCTCTTGATATGGTGCTGGTAGTGATTTAAGAGGGTGAGCCCAAGAGCAAAGCACATGACAAGTATCTGCTTATGTCTTACCTGCTAACAGCCTCCTGGCTAACAAGTCACATGCCCATCCTTAACACTGATAGGCTAGAAGAATAGATTCCTCCCATAGAGCTGGAGGAGACAGAGTGAGTGTTTGATTAGTAGTATCATCTGTCACACTAGGGAAGACATTTGGTAAATCTCTGAAAAATCAGAAATCACTTCCAAAGCAAACCTAGTACTTACTGAGCTTTCAAAGTGAAATTATTAAAATAAATCAGAATTTTAGTGTCAGCATTGAGCTCAGAATCTCCCACTTTATATACAGAAATGAAATGGTTTTGAGCAGCAAAAGCCCATTAAGGTTTCAGTTAAACAAAGTTTTCTGTCCCCTGCAGCAAAGTTCAGACTGAATATATTACTTTGCCCACCCACTCACTCCCTCCACAAGCCCATTGTTCCAAAGGCTTCAGTGAAGCCACTGTTCATTTGAAAAAAAGTGGCGTGTGAGCAAGGAAGTGAAAGGAGACTTAGAGCATAGCAGGGGGCGGGGGGAGGGAAAACACCTTGGGTTTGGTTACTGTCTCTTGCAACTGGCCAAAACATAGGTCTTGCCTCAAAAAGCCTCTGATAATTAAAAACAAACAAACAAACAAACCACTTTAGACCTCTAAGCCACAAAAGTAAAAGGCAGGCTCTCAAAGCTATGCTTTCCCAAGACTTGTTTACACTCGAAATTCACCCTCTGGAAGCACCTCTCAGTGAGGGGAGCCAAGGCCATGGGCAACAGTGGTCCTGGAAGCTCCTCCCAAAGAAAGGAACGTGGGCCTAATCAAAGAACTTTCCCTGCTCCCAGAATAGAGGTGCTTCATAATGCCTTCCCAGCATTCCAGCATTGACATAAACCAGTGATATCTGAGTCTCTCTCATGACCCATTTCCCAAATAGGAATTCATATTACAGTTTTCCCACCTTTGTCCCACTATTGTCTGTTGGATGTGTATACTTGAGGTGGTGCAACTAACACTGACCTTTTAGTTTGTAATTCACTGGGCCACGAGGAACCACATCCATCCCTGGCCACACAGTCTCTGTCCTTCACCCACTCGTAGTGTCATGCGGCCCTGCATTGAGTTCCAGCCAATGGAGTATGAGTGGGAGAGCAAAGTGTCTCTCCGGAGCCTGCACCTCAGTGGTATACTCCTCTGTGCTCTCTTTCCCTTCTGGCCTGCTGCAATGGATTAAATCTTCAAGGTGAATTTGGAAGCCATTTGTTGAAGACAGATCTCATTAGCCTTTGTCCCTGAATTACTGTGTAGAGAAGGGAAATCTCTCTGATCTGTTCACTAGCTAGTACTGCTTCATGAATGAGAAAGAAACCTTTATTGTTGAACCATTATATATTTGGGGGCCTATTTTGTCAGCCCACGTCAACTATTCACCTGGCATTATCAGGTGACTTACCATCTATAAATGTATGCTGTCCTGCAGCACTCATCTGGGATTTGTGAAAAGCAGTGCATGGTCCATGCTTTCTACTATGGGAAGCCTGCTACTGCTGGGCAATAATGATTGCAGCAATGTCATGGTATACACGGAAAGCATGATTTGATTTAATTTTATAGTCTCAACCATGGAACTGGGAAAGGCTCTACAATGTGATTTTGCTACGTCTTTGTTTGCATCTGTGTGATGCTGCCTCTGATGCTTAAATCAAATAGAGTACAACATACCAGAGTTTCGAATCCAAACTGTTCCATTGTTTCCAGAACTTTAATTCTCATGGCCTAAGTACTTGTTAAATGTCTGAAGAAGCATAAATCCCCTTTTCATTTTCAGAAGTATTTAAAGGTACCAGCCCACACCTATTATTAATGTGTTCCCTATCCTATCAGACTTTCAGAGAAATCAACTCTGAACAAAAAACCTTCCTCCAGTTTTCATGTGTGATTGCACAACCATTTTATGACCCTAAAGTTATGGGAAATACTCTAGGGATTTTATTTATTTATTTATTTTTTACATCAGAAGGATTAAATCTTCTTAGAAGTTCAGTTGTCGTCTGTAATTGCACGTATAGATGTAAATATTTTACAACTAGAATTATGCACTCCAGTGTAGGTTCCTAGTGATGAGTAATGTGCAGTTCTTGGCCCTACCCTGCCAACAGCAGCAGGCATCTATAAATATCTCACCAGTTTTGCGTACCCTCTGTAAATGTTTGCAGTGTTTATTCTGTCTGTGAAGTTTTTCAGACGGAAGATTTATTTCCCCCATTCTTTTATTTTCTTAGTTTTTTGAGCCGTAGTTCCTCTGAGTGTGAAGTGGAGACATGAAACCTATTGCTAAGACTTAAAACTGGTATACAAGTGCTTCCCAGCCTGCATGGTTATTACATGCTCTGTAAATGGCAGCTAGTATCATTTAGTCTTTTTTTTTTTTTTAGATTTTATTTATTTATTTGACAGACAGAGATCACAAGTAGGCAGAGAGGCAGGCAGAGAGAGAGAGGAGGAAGCAGGCTCCCTGCTGAGCAGAGAGCCCGATGCGGGGCTCAATCCCAGGACCTGGGATCATGACCTGAGCTGAAGGCAGAGGCTTAATCTACTGAGCCACCCAGGTGCCCCACATCATTTAGTCTTTCAAAGAGTCAGTGCATCATGGCATTTAAGTCCATTTCAGAGTGAAGATTCTGGAGGCTGAAAGACTCATTTCAAATTTTGGCTCTTATTAGCCATGGGGTCTTCCACAAAATACTTCTTTTTCTGTGACTCGGTTTTCTTGTCTGTAAGCAGAGCATAATAATATGACTAACATAATTGGTTGTCATGAAATTAAGTACTTTTTTTTTTTTTAAGAAAATCAAGTGCTTTAGCACAGTTTCTGGTACATAGTAAAGGTTCAATATGTGGTAACTCTCTATTTGTATATTATAGACACACACACCCTTCTCTCCACTTAATCAGTCACTCAATTTTCCACAAAGTTACATTGCTTACTCAGGTCCCTATTTTGTCATTAATTCTTCTCACATTCAATGCTTTCTTCTAATAATGCCTGATGGTATGTCATGCTATTTTTTTTTCTTTATTTGTCATCGAATCACATCTGTTCTGATAAATTAGTGCTCCCATTTAGCCAGCTCATTTAGTGAAATGTAGTTCATATACTTATATGCTGAATGACCCCTGTGTGACCTTCACTAAAAGTATAATTAGATTCCTCCATATATCTGTTAAATTATTAAGTGCTGAGATCTTTTATTCTGTTTTGTTTTGTTTTTTCAAATGATGGTTCTTGAGCCGATCCACAACCACTATTTCTTCAAGAAGAGAGGCTTTCATTTTGAGGGCCATATGACTGAAACCCAATCAGCCTGTATTTGAAATATAGTTTCTGATTTACAAAACAGAAAATGAGTCATAGTTGTGAGAAAATAAAGTCACATCGTGGCTTAACAGTAACAGTAGGGACCAAGTGACATGATCAATAAAGTATTGGCAATCACTACCTCAAAAGTATGTTTCTATTTATCGTACTTTGTCCTTGATGATCTAGTATTCTTCTTACCCATAGTTTTCTGTTCTGCACTTTCAGTCACCTGCAGCTGACCTCGGGCCAGAAGTACATGAGCCTCCTTCTGGAAAATCATCAGGTGCCTGCGCCTGCCCCTCACTTCCTCCCACCATGAAAGCATTCTATCCTCTCACATCTTCACAAGAAGGGCGAGTACAGGACAGGAGGAAGGTATTTTGAGAGAGAGAGAGAGACCACATTCACAAGATTCTGTTACACTATATTGTTAGAGTTGTTCTATTTTATTATTAGTTACTGTTGCTAATCTCTTACTGGGCCTAATTCATAAATTAAACTTGAGCACCGGGTTGTAGCATAGGAGAAAATGTAGTATAGACACGGTTCGCATTACCTGCCATTTCAGACATCCACTGAGGGTTGTGGAACACATCCCGCTTATTCAGATCAGTCACCCATTCCATAACCGCCTCAGATCTTCTAGCCTCTTCTTCCATTTTCCCCCTCCCCGCCCCTCGGTTCCATCTAGGACGGCTGACCTGGTGTGGACTTGGACCAGACTCTCGACAGCACCTTGGCTAATGTCCATAATGTGCCTCTCAAGCTTCCTCCCTGGGGCAGTAAGTTATGAGATTCTATTAGACCTTCTTGTGCTCATATGGGCAACCCAGAAATGCAGGGGGAATTCACCTACTGATTGATAACAGAGGAAAGCTCTATCAGTTCTTCCATAGCTGGAATCATTGTAAAAAGCAGCAAAAGTATTAGCGATGGCAGTGATGACAACTCACATTTAAGTGTCTACTGTGTGCCAGGTAGCATGCTAAGCGCTTCTCATATGCTCTTGTTTACGTGCCCTCAGCCTCAGTTTTCTCATCCATAAAATGGAGATGATAGCATTGCTTATCTCAAAGAGTGAATGAGGTAGCTTATGTCAAGTATACAGCCCAATGCCTAGCACACGATAAATACTCTGCTAATATTACTTTTATTATTGCTGCTGTAACTCTCTTCAGTTTCTGAAGGGTTACCATGAGGAAAAGGAAAATCGTATTTTTCCCCCTGGAGACTGAAATAGAGGCCATTAGTGGAAGAATGCAGAAGATTGCAAATCCATAAATATAAAAATTTTTTCAACAAATAGAGCCATTTTGGGACGCCTGGGCGGCTCAGTTGTTAAGCATCGCCTTCGGTTCAGGTCATGATCCCAGGGTTCTGGGATCAAGCCCCACATGGGGCTCCCTGCTCAGCAGGAAGCCTGCTTCTCTACTCCCCCTGCTTATGTTCCCTCTCTTTTTTAAAATCTTAAAAAAAAAAAAAAAAAGCGAGAGATCCATTTTATGGGGATAAGCTATCTGCATAATCACTGAGCTACTCACTAGAGGAAGCCAGGATGAATGAATTTCTGCTTGGGAAATAAAAATAAAATAGCACTGTCCAAGAGGCATGTAATGCGAGCCCCTGTATAATTTTAAATTTTCCAGTAGCTATAAATAAAAAGTAAAAAGAAGCAGGTGAAACTAATTCTAATAATACATTATTAATTTATCAAATATTTCTAAATTATGGATTTCAACTTCTCAATATATTTTAATCATATATTTTGAACTTTTTTGTACTTTTTAAAATTCAACGTGTATTTTACATTTCCATCACTCAATTAAGATGCTACATTTTCATCGTAAGTACCTGATCTGTATTTAGATGCTGTAATATTCACAGTTGCAAAAGTAGGTTCTCCTACCTATATTCTTCCAAACAGGCTTAAAACTTTTACAGTAATAGAAGCATTAGCTTTTTACATTTAAACTAAAATTAATTAAAATTCAATAAAATTAAAAATTATTTTCTTCAATCCCACCGGCCATGTTTCAAGTGCTCAGGAGCTACATATAGCCAGTGGCTTTCATACTGGGTCACACAGCTTGAAAACACAAGTGTCAGGAGTGGGAGATTTAAATGATTCCTAAATTCCCCTCCAATCCTGAGTCTATGATTAAGTTAATTCAATAGGTATCTATTCTAAATCTGTTATATGCCAGGTATTATGTTAAGCTTTTTTATGGAATTTAAAGAGGAATAAAAAAATCATTGGACAAGAAAATGAGGTTATTAAAATTTTGGCCAACTGAGAAAGACTGGTATGCGTAAAAGGAGCTATTCAAAAGAAATAGCTGGGTGACCTTGGAAGATTCTCCTCAGCAAATACAACAAGGGTGGCATTCATTATGGATGGAGATGAAAGGGAATCTCACCCCCTCCACTCATGCACAGAACGAGCAATACCTGAGGACAGTGTGTGTGTGTGTGTGTGAGAGAGAGTTGTGATGCTCTTGTGAAACTTTGACCTGTCTTGAGTTGTTAGAATGGTCTCAAGGATGGGAAAGAAGTTATTTATTAGTAGAGGTCAAGGATGGAAAAAATGAGATAATAGAGCCTCTAGACATATAGATCATCTAGCCAAATTATCTGATATCTGGATCTTGGATATAACATCCCTTATAAATTTAACCATTTTTATAACTAACAAGCAACCTCTCTGTTTGTGGAAACCACCACAAGGTAGGGGTCAAAGATGTATAATTCTCAGGCTAAAAGTTTGACGCAAACAAAATTAAGTTGATTTAAAAAATTATTTTGATCCCAGAGTTTTTTTTTCTCCCTATCCCATAAACTTGGATGATAAGACTCAACTGTTCTCAAAGAAGAAGCCTTGCTTAGATAAGGAAAGAGACTAACATTAACTATCTTTTAAGAGCTAGGGTTAGATTAAGCTCTTTACATGTTCTTGGCCAATTAATCTTCATAGCAACACCTTGAAGAAGTATCATTTACTTCCTTTATTCTAGAACGTGGAAATTGAGCACTTAACTCACTTGAGAATCGCAGAGGTGGTACTCGAGTCCTGACCCTGGAATTCCAGGTATCATGCTCACTCCACTCCATTGTGTGAACTAGCTTTAATAATAATTAAGCTGGAGTGGGACACATGCTCCTTTCTTTTCTGAGTGATAGAGGTGCCAAAACATTTCCTACATTGGCTATGCCTATACATCTTATCTAGCTTCCATTGGTTTAGAAAACTCCTAAGAAACTTTTCAGGAATTGTAAGTAAGTTCTCACATAGTTCAGTTAGCATTACTAAATCCCATGTCCATTTGTTCTCTACTGAACTTCACCTGACCACAAGTCCATGACCACTGGCAAAAGTGATTAGAAGGTATGAATTAGGTTACTGAATTCTCTCTCGTTACTGGGCCAGGATCATTAGTGTTTGTAGGTCTTTGGACAGGTTAGAGATTTTACTATGGGCTTGATTTTCTTATTTAAATAGTCCCTTTCCAAAAGATATTTGCAAGGGCACGATTTTCATTCTAGATGTGAGAAAAACAGTGACACAGAGAAACAGAAGGAATCATTCAAATTTCTTGTTCTATGACAGCTCTGTGGCTAGAGCCTGGGTATTTGACCTTAACCAGAAATACTCTTACACCAGCATATCGCCTCTTTAAAAAATCCAAAGAAATCACAAAATATCATACAAGGAGGTTAGGATTGTTTTGTGCCTAGAATGCAATGGTTTTTAGGTCCAGAGAAAACACATTATCAACTGGGGCAGCTTTTCAGCAGATATAATCTAGTGTGTATATTGAATGCTTCCTCTGTGTCAGGCATTGGCCTGACTAGTTACATCATTATTCCACTGAATCTTCAAGATCCCTGAAGTTAGGTATAAATTTATTCCTCTTTTACAGTTGAGGAAACAGGCTTGGAGAAGGTGGGTGTCTTTATCCAGATATCTCAGCTGATAAGGGGTTAATCTGAATTCATATTCTATCCATGGGTAGGAGACTCGGGTCTTGTTGGTTGGAACTTTCTGGAAATTAATTTATTTTACAAATTCACCACCAAATTTGGCCTGAAGGCATTAGGAAATTCTGAAACAAGGAGGCAATGATTCCAAGCCACAGGAATTTCTCTCTCCATTTAATTCAACTCAACAATTTATTATATCCCACAGAGATAGTCCACCGTTGGAAAACTCTTAAAAATAAATAAAATGATGGGTAAACATAGTCACCAATCTGGAAGAAAGATCTGTAAGGGCTTCATTTCTTAACTGCTGAATCTGTTGCCTCTTTTGTATGGTCTGGTGAAAGCATGGTTCTGTAGAACACTCTATACCCATTCCACGAGAACAGCTGTGCTGCATGTTCAGTTTATTCCCCAATGTGTGGACGAAGTCCGACACTCTAATTTGAGTCCCTGACGGAGAGGACGTTGCTATTTTAGTACACTCAGGCTCAGTCTGTATATAACAGTGGCTCCGATCCAATCTCTGACTCTAGGTACATTTCCTTAGAAGATGATTCTGCTATGATAACTGCTCTTCAATACTTTCCAAGAATATTCTATAGAGAGCAATTCCATCTTGGCCAAGTACAAGGTGACCTAACCAGAGTAGTCTTTTTCTCACATCCTTGATACTTGGTAAGAAACTGGAGACCTCATAAATAGAACAGGAACACTGTGACTTCTTCAATATCCCCAGAGTCAGTCATTACTATTGTTATTCATATGACTATTTACACACAATGGAATTCTGCATTTACCTTCCACGTATGTTAATTCCTCTGAAGGAGTACCAGACAGCTTGGGGGAGACTACAGTTGAAGGCTGACTCTTCCTTATCTTTAAGGTGATCTGTTTCTATGGAATGATTATAAACTTCCAGTAAATATTTTTTTAAGATTTTTAAAAAATTTATTCATTTGAGAGAGAATCAGAGACAGCGCACAAGCAGGAGAGGCAGAGGGAGAGGGAGAAGCAGACTCCCTGCTGAGCTGGGAACCTGACATGGGACCCAATCCCAGGACCTGGAGATCATGACCTGAGCCAAAGGCATACACTTAACCATCTGAGCCACCCAGGCGTCCTGTAAATTCTTACCTTCATGAAATATTTTATTCACTGTAATAGTCACTTAGAAAGGATCTTAATGAAGCTCACTCAGAGATATGCTCTTCTTTTATGTTTTTGTTCTTTAAGCTCTAATTATCTTGAAAATTATAGGCAGAATGTCCTACTGTTAAGGCAGCTGCTCTGGAGCTGGAATACCTAATCCAAATTTTGGCTCCACTACTTATGAGAAATATGAGATAAGTCAGTCACACAACCTTCCTGGACCATCATCTCTCCTCTGTAATTGGGAATAATATTATTGCCCATCTCAAAGAGTTGTTGTACAGATCAAATGAATCACACAAATAATGTACCTAATGAGTATTGAAAAGAATGAGTTTTTGATAAGTATCACTATTATTATCACCTATTTAAAATAAAAGATTGACAGCTTGAGAAATTCCTTAAAACCCAACTCAAACATATCTATCATAGATAGGTAGATAGATAGATAGATAGATGATAGGTAGATAGATATACTTTGCATTTGAATGGGTTGCCTTTTTCAGTAGCCCTTTATTTGATATTTATTTACAAAATTGATGATAATTTAGCTATGGCTCTACTCCTTGTTTCTCCTGTTCTCACTCTTCTCTCAGTATCCCTCCATTGGGAGATGGAATTTTGAGCTAGTTTTACTAAATAATAATTCTTGCAGGAATAATTATGTACAAGTTGGAGAGAAGGGAAGGTTCATCTCTTTCTTGGATGAAGAATTACCCCATCACCTGGTCAATCCCAGTAGAAGCCAAATGTGTTCTCTATGTCAGTTTTGCTGAGTAAATGAGAATTTCACCTTATTCACATCTCATCAGTAAGTCCCAATTTATTGAGAATTTATTATGTCCAAGAAATTGAACTATGCAACAATTTATATTATTTAGCTCATATCAGCCAACTTATAGATAGAGTAATTAACCCAATTTTGCAAATTGTATAAACAGAAAACAAGAGAGGTAAGGAGAATTCACACAGAGGGGTGATGGAAAAACTTAAACGACAACTCAGACCACTGGGTCCCCATTTCTTCCTCCTTCCCTACCCCATTGTCTGCCTCCTTCTCTTCCTCCTTTCCACCTTTCCTTTCTTTCCTCCATTTTTAAACCATACCACATATGGGATAACTCACTAAATAAAGGAGGACGTGGTTGATATATTTCTTTTGGGTAAGAAAATGGTTTCAGCTCAGTATCCAGGTTTTGAAGGGAAATCTCTCACTACCCAGTTTTGGCAGGGCTCTCTTGAAGGAATGCAATTTTGGGAGATGGAAGGCCCATGACACAGCTCTGGGTAGTCCTCTCAAAAGGCAAACAACAGGAAATAAATTGACTCTCATCTACCTACCTGCTCAGGTTAACTGAAGGCAAGTAAAGGTACAATTTGCTTGTAAACCAAATTAGGTTGGAGAAATGGGCAGAGAGCACAGAAAGGAAGGAAAATTGCCATTGCAAAAATTGGCTCAACAACTAGCTATTAAACTCCCACTTGCAGTTAATGCTTAGAGCGTGTGTAATATGACCCTTTGTAATTCTATCTTTTATACTTCTAAGAAGGAAAGAAGTATTAATCTAGAGGGTAATGCCATACATCAGCTGTGTTGAAGGAGGGTTAGCTATAGTTTTAATTTCACCAGCGTTTCTGACTTCTTTGTGACCTCTTCTATTGGGGACCTAAATACTCTAGGTAAGATAATAAAACAAACAAACAAACAAAAACCCCTGAACTTTGATGACTGCGTACCAGACACCTTCCAGTCTTGATCTGTTGTAAGGCCATGTGGTGAGGAAGGAAGAGGGAAGGCTTTGCAGCCAGCAGACTTAAGCTCTTTCAAACCTCAAACCCTGTGCCTTGTAGCTCTGTGATCATTAGTAGGTTACTTAAGTTCTCTGACATTCACTTTGTTCAACCTTATATGAGAACAAGACATACTTGGGACCATTCTTACACTTTGCTCTCCTGGAACTCTGCCCTCAGGAGCTCTGCATCCTCAAATTGCCTTTCTGTTTAGCTTCCCAGAGGGTTTTGTATCCTTGGGGAGTGCACCCAGGAAAGATTTCAAATGGAGGTGAGATATCCCTTTATTTTGTAAGCGAAGCAAAGGCTAATTGTGAAAGAAAGAGAAGTGGACAGATGAGCTCCCAGATCTTGGAAATCTCCTCGGTCAAGGCCAGGTACACATTAGGAAAGAGCACAGGTGATAGATTGAAATATGATTCCATTAAAACCAGGCTTTCCATCATCTTCCCTAGGAAGTCTTGGTAAATTCCCCAGTGGCTCTGGTAAGGAGATGCTGAGCTGGATGCTGTCCGAGGTGCCTCAGAGCTATGACATTATGTAACCCGAGGAACTGCCTCAAAGCTAAAGTACAGGATAAAAAGGGATGAAACATTTTTCTGAGGGCCCTTAATTTCCTGGGTGCTGTGGGAATGCATCAAGAATTTAGGTTCCAGGGATGCCTGGGTGGCTCAGTTAGTTGAGCGGCTGCCTTTGGCTCAGGTCATGATCCCAGCGTCCTGGGATCGAGTCCCAAATCGGGCTCCTTGCTCGGCAGGGAGCCTGCTTCTCCCTCTGCCTCTGCCTGCCTCTCTGTCTGCCTGTGCTCGCTCCTGAGCTCTCTCTCTCTATCTGACAAATAAATAAATTTTAAAAAAAATCTTAAAAAAAAAAAAGAATTTAGGTTCCAGATACTAGTGTGTTATCACAAAATACTCTTAAGGTTTGTAAATATAAGTGAGTCACTCTCTCAGCAAGGCTCATAGGAAAATGCTGGCATCATAAAATGCTCAACCGTGAGCAGAGAAGCAGAGCAGCAATTCCTCTGCTGCTTCTTTGGGAACAGGAAACGCCAAGTCCTTTGTGATTTCTACGGATCTAACTAATCATCTGATAGTTACAGCTGCACGAACAGGATTCAAGAACCCGTTAAGTCAACTCCAAACTACTAAGGCTTACCTCTACCTTTTCTTTTCTTAAAACAAAACAAAACAAAACAAAATAAGAACTTCTCCAGAAAAAGAAAAGCTATATCTGGGAGTTAACCCAGGGATGTATCATTGGGATCTTGTGTCCTGACTCCCAAAATGTGACATTTATTTATTTGTTTGTTTGTTTGTTTGCTTATTTATTTATTTATTTATTAAAGATTTTACTTATTTACTTAGAGAGAGAGAGCACATGAGCAGGGAGAGGAGTAGGGAGAGAGGGAGAAGCAGGTTCCCTGCTGAGCCAGGAGCCCCAAGCAGGGCTGGATCCCAGGATCCCAAGATAATGACCTGAGCCTAATTGACTGAGCCACCCAGGCACCCCCAGAATGTGAATTTTATTTTTTTTTAAGATTTTATTTATTTATTTTTCAGACAGAGAGCACAAGCAAGGGGGAGCGGCTGAGCAGGGAGCCTGATCATGATCATGGCATCATGACCTGAGCTGAGGGCACACACTTAACCTACAGAGCCACTGAGGCATCCCTCAGAATGTGAATTTTAATGCTCTCAGAACTGTACTAGACATTCAATTCTTTTTAGCTGTTTATTTAGGAATATTTAGAATTGAGTAGACTTTAACCTTTGGATCTTAAGATACCCATTGAGCTCCAGATTGTTATTTGATCTCAGTTTCCTGAATTCTCAGTTTCCTCAATAAGAAAACAGGGAGAATAAGAGCAGCAGAGTTTCCATAGGGCTGTGGGTCTTTAAAAAAGACAATGCAGGTAAGGGATTTAAGCATAGTTCCTGGCACATAGAAACAGGTCCATACATTACTGTTGCTTTTAGATCCTATATCTCAGAATTTCAGGAAAAATAGAGAAGAGCATTTGGGGAGTCAACTTAAAATTTCTGCTAAGTCCTTTGCCCCATCCTCTCTCTCCCACTCCTTCCCAGGTAGGAACAATCTCATAAGTGAAAGACTGAGGAACCTCAGATCTCCCTGGGAAGCACTGACGCTCTTGGGCACATGTGAAATAAAGTAGCTGGCTTCTGAGGATGAGAAGAATTCTGCAGTAAAGGATGCTCTTCACCCTGTCTGTGTTATTACTCCCGTAAGGGTTCCCAAGTATAGATTATGCCATCTGAGCCACTTTATGGTCGACAAGAAAATGTTATGTGACTGCAGTGGGATAACTCAAATATCTGCTCCATTGTTTTTTGGCTTCATAAATTAAAATATATATGTATTTTTAAAGCATTTGTTAAAAATTTTGATGAAACTGAATTTCTCTTTTTGTGTGTCATGTCTACATGCCCTTTTCTTAACCTTAAACCTGATCAATGAATATATTTTTTTATGGAGCCTATGGTGAAACTGTGAAAGTATCATTACCAGTTCAAAATAAGCATTTATTAAACAATAATAATAAATATAAATAGTATAAATGTGATAAAATAATAAAAATAGCAACAACCGCCTTGCTGTACCTTAGCACTGTGACTCTATAGCAAAGTATCATTTTAAGTTGGATACCCAGCGTAAATTATACATTAAAAATTCATCAGAACTTGAAAACTTTCACAATTGGATCCAATAGTTTCCTTGGAATGTGTGAAGTGTTACAAATGCCGCCTAATTCTTTTTGAAGCTCAAGGCAAAGGCAAAAAATCTTGTAACATACTGGAATGATTTGAATGATTGTACCATAAAATGGCTTGGATTTGCTCATCTGGCTTCAAGTTCAGAGGAATGACCAACAAACTGACTTATGTTCTCAGCAGTGTAGATTCTGAAGGTCTGAGCAGATGTTGAAGGCTTACTTCAGGCCAATGCACGAGGTTTTTTGTGGTTTCTCTTAAGTGTTTGCTAATATCTACCACATTGCAAACTCAATGTCCCTTTTCAACTGGCCTGACTGCTCATAATATAATACAGATGATTTCATCTTTTGCGGAGCCTTTTTGCTACAGAGAACTAAAGTCTGCAGGGCTCAGACTTCTCTAATAACATACATGTTTCTTTAAGAACAGGAAAATCCCTTCCCCTTAAAGGTTTTGCTCCTCCGTCTTGGGTTCCATAATACAATATCATATGTAATTCTTGTTTAAATAATGCCTTACTTTTCCTCCAAGTATTCATTTAGGCTTCTGCTACTTTATGTTTTTTTAGATAGGCTGTACCTTTGGTAAACAAGTTGTCTTTTTGAGCTGATTTTTGCTCTTGTTCACCTTTTCTCATGTTGAACAGAATCACTTGAATGATTTGCACATGTGTACCTGCTTCAAGTGTAAAGACTTATTTGAAATAAACATTGCCTTTAATTTTAGGATATGAAAGAGTCATAGAGGGCACTGATAATACTATGTAGACATTTCCTTTTAGATTATCAGAATGGCCCTTGAAACCTCTAAAATTTCTCCGTTCCCTTCAGCCCATACTCCTGTAAGCCTTGACACATATTAGCTATACCATGAGTGTCCCTAAGATCTATCCCTCCACCTTAATGAGGTCAAGAATATATATGTGGAACAAGATGTCAGGTTCATCTTTTTGTTTTGTTTAGGAGTGTTTATAGAGGCCCTAAAGGCTGAGAAATATATCCTAGGTATTAGATAACTCTTCATCCTAAAAGGATAGTGGTTAGGTAGTTACTACTTATCTAGTTAGGTAGTAAGACCATGCCATCTATCCCAAAGAATTATTATTAACTTTCTGATAAACACCTCCCATTGTGTGACTGCTCTGGTAAAGATAAAACTTGACCATGGGACAGCAGTGGGTCATGCAATCAGAAACACCCATCATGGGCAGAATTTGGGCATTACCACATTGTAATGTTGGCCAAGGCTAGCAGTAATCCAGAGTAAGATGGAAGTGGTACCGTTGGGGTCAGACAAGACCAAAAGTCACAGATGGAGTTCACTAGCAGATGGCCCAGACCCTCATGTTACCCACCACTCTGGTACCAGACCTTTCCCTTAGCCCAGGGGTGTGGCCATGTGGGGGATTTCCTTACAACCTGCTGAAAGAGGAGGGGATAAATCAAACCTAAGTCATGAGTGGGTCAGTTCAGTATAAAGGTACAAACTGAAATTGGACTGAAATGCACTGTAGCCCATTGAGGGCTGGCATTGAAAGATATTGTGAGGGAAAATCATCCCAACGGCCAAAACTCTGGGCAGTATACCTGACCATCTACTTTGTGCAGAGAGAGACGTGGTCTGAGGTTATATACAGATACGTGGAAAGTGGCTTGGCTGGTTAGTTAGTCAGGGACCTGGAAGAAGAAAGAAGACTGGGGACAAGGAATTCTATGGAATAAGCATATGGAGAAGCTACTGGGTTTGCTATGAAGTGTGATGGACTTTCTACTGATTATCAATACCCATGAGACTACATCTACCATAGAAGAGACACCAAACAACCAAGGAGACTGACTCAGCCAATTGATGTCCACTACCCTAAAGCTGGCACACTGGGCACATGAACTGGTGATGCTTGGTGGTGGGGCTAGAGGCTGTGCATTGGCCAAACTGCATGGTTTTCCATTCACCATGGCTGATCTAGCTTCTGCCGGTCTGCTGACAACAGAGAGCAATGCTGAATCCCAAATATGACATCATCCCAAGAGGAGACCAACCAGCGCCTTGGTGGCAAATTGATTATAAAGGGCCCCTTCAACCTTGGGAGAGGCTGACAGTAATAGTAATTGAAATCCACATTCTTTGGGGGTATTGGTTTGCATTTTCTGCCAATAGGGATCAGCTAGCACTGCAATTAGAGAACTTAGAGAATATTTTATCCATTGACAGGTTTTGCCTTATAAGATAATATCAGACCACATCTCACAGCAGGGTGGGTTTAGTATTAGCTTATCCTCATGGTTTTCACTGGTCTTGCTATGTATCACCTTCCCCAGGGCCTGTTAGGCATTTTAGCAGTCATACAGTCTGCTGAACAAATAGCATAGCCACCAGTTTGGAGAGGACACTTTGGGAAATGGTTGTATAGACCCTAGGACAAGAACTATGTATGGTTCTATATCCCCGAGATATAGAGCACATAGGTCCTAAAACCAAGTAGTGAAGGTAGGAGAAGGCTGTTTGTTACTCTAAGTGACCCAATTTGTGTTCCTTATTCCTACCACTCTGGGTGTTGGTTATCAGAGGGAGAAAGGTCTCCACCAGGGAACACAGTAAGGATCCCATTAAAGCTCAAGCTTTGAAAACTGTTCTAGTCACTTAAGCTTTTTGCATTATAAGAAGAGCATGCGAGGAAGGGTGTCACCAACCTGGCAAGTGCTTCTGATTATTCGGAGAAGGTAGAGCTGCTCTTACATAGACGGTAACTAATACAGTTGGGACTCAGGTGATCCACTTAGGTACCTTCTGATTTTCCTTTGCCCAATTTTGATAGTAAATGAACAAGTTCAGTGGCCAAAGCTTGAGAAAGACATGGTAACCCCTCAGGAATGAGGGTCTGGGTCCTTCTACCAGTAAGCCTTTGGGGCTAACAGAGGTGTCAGCCAAGAGTGAGGGGAATCTTGGCTGGGGTGAAGGAGAGGGGGTATGATGAATATTAGGCATGGCTTCAACATAGTCTCTTCCTTGGTGGTGCCTGTAGTTTATTCCACGAACCACCTCCTTGTAAGCTTTCTCCAGGAGCAGAGTGATTGCTCTTAGAACTGACTATAGGATGTATGTCGATCTGAATGGCTTGGGGAAAGGACAGAGCAGACTCTGTGTTCACCCAGATCATTCTAAGACTGAAGTACTAAGCTCCTGAGGTCCTGGGAATGTTTGCCGCTGATAAAGCTGAATCCCTCTCTGGGACTTGTCCTCAGCTAAGGAAAGTCACCTTGTTCAAGGTCACCCCTTCACTGGGACAACCTGGGACCAGTCCATTCGGGGGTCTAAAAGACCTGCCCCCTTGCAATATTTGGAGACAACTCTGAAGGGTCATTCCAACTCCAGGGCTCCCAATAGGATCTGATAAGGCTTTTGCTTCAAGTTCCTCCCAGCTCAACTCTTTCCTCTGCCCAGTCCCGACTCCTTCACTTCTCTGCAGGTGTTAATCCCAAGAGCACCTGAAATACTCTTGCCAGTAAACCTGTCCCTAAGACTCTACTTCCTGGAGAGCTAAGCCTTGAAATGTCCTCTTTAAGGTTTCGGATGATCTAGCAGTTAATAGATCTTGTTGTGTCTCTTGATGTTTTCTTCTTATGCATTTTAAGTGTCTCTGTGTATGTGTATATGTGTTTGCAGACATGCATGTGTGTTTTTAAGTCTTAGGAGGTTTCTTCCCTTAAGTAGAATGTATCTTTAATTTTATTTCAGTGTCACTTGGGAAACAAGATTATTAGGTAGAAATTAAATTTGCAGCAAAACTTCCTTGAAAGCCCTGTTGGAAAGAAATATCTAGAAAGCCATGATCAGCACTAAATCTGGTGATGATGTCGAGGCCAAGAGTTTATGAAATGTGAGCCCTCCGACAATGAGAGAAAACTCAGATCTACCTTCTGGCTTTAAAATTCCCCTAACAAACAACTTGAATTACTACAAAATTACCCTTAAACACTGACTGTGGCTCTCTATAAATGATGGTTTACAGCAGCGTGAAAAACGAGAAGGCCCCTTCACCTGATTTGCGATTTACATAAAAGATCTCACAACAACCCACGTAGGTAAAGCAGGTATGATTACTCTCCTTGTCTCATGATAAAACTGGGCTACAGGGGCACCTGGGTGGCTCAGTGGGTTAGGGCCTCTGCCTTCAGCTCAGGTCGTGGTCCCGGGGTCCTGGGATGGAGCCCCGCATCGGGCTCTCTGCTCGGCGGGGAGCCTGCTTTCCCCTCTCTCTCTTCTCTGCCTGCTTCTCTGCCTACTTGTGATCTGTCTGTAAAATAAATAAATAAAATATTAAAAAAACAAAAACTGGGCTACAGAGGAACTAACTACGTTTCCCAAATTTATACAGCTAATAAGCGACAGCAAGGCATCTCAGCGGTCTGAAATGATCTGACCTCCTTTTGATGCTTGTAGACACCACCTCATTAAAAACCAAAAGAAAGCAAAAGCCAAATCAGTGTTAGAAAACAGTGCTACTACATTTTGAATGTTTACATTGAACAGATAAGTATTCTCCATGCCAAAGCAAAAAGGAAAATTTAACACCAAATAATATGTAAATTAATTTGGAGATATTTTCACTGTATTAACTTATTTTCAGGTAACACACACATTGTGTACTTGTACCACCTTTTAAGAATAGTGGTCCTGGTCAGATAGCCTCCCTATGCTCTGCCCTCTTGCCACTGCTCCATTAACCTCCAAGCTCTGATCCAAGCCCAGTGCTCTTTCTGTAACATTCCATGGCGTTCTTCTCTGAATTAAACTTGGATTTCCAGTTTGACCTCCAGTTTCCCTTTTTACTTAAGCTTATTTTCTTAAAAGAGGATTTATTTATTATTGGGGTTGTGTTTTCTTTCATCCAATGAAATATCCATTTTTTCTCTACCTTATAAGAAAATGAGTCCTTCACCTTCTTCTCCCCTTCACCTCCCCCACTGCTTCCACACAAGCACACACACACTTTCCTATTTGGGCTAGATTTATTCCTTTGAATGGCTTTGGCTATGATGAACTTTATTTAAGACATTAATAATTCTTGACAAGGGCTTCTTTTGTGTTTTAGGTTTGAAAGGAAAACTTACTATGCATAATTGCCCCATTCTTAACTGCTTTATAGATTGAAAGCAGCAGAAGCTGATAACAAACAGCTTTGCCCCAAATATACAAACTTCAAGTCTGCCTGTTCTCCCCATGGAATTTGGCTTTTACCTACACACGAGGAAACTGAGTAAAATAGGCTTGGGGATAGATGAGGAAAAAAGGAACAAAGATAATTTAGAAGTGGTTTTTGCATCCTCAGGAATCAAATATAGTTTTCCATATACTTCGAGAGTACAGTAAATATTATTAAATAAATTTTACATATTAATCAAAAACAAATGATAAAACCCCAAAACCAAACTTTGTATTTTGCATTTGTGGGTACTGTAAGGGATTCAAATGATGTGAGAGTGAAAATTATTATTTTACTATCTAGCACAGAATTCCTTTCAGAAAGACAGTTGTCCCTAAGAATGCAGTGTAGGGGCACCTGCGTGGCTCCGTTGTTTAAGTGAATACTTTTGGCTCAGGTCATGATCTCGGGGTCCTGGGGTAGAGCCCCATGTATGGCTGCCTGCTCCGCGTGGAGTCTGCCTCTCCATCTCCCTCTGCCCCTCCTGCCTAACTCATGATCCCTCTCCCTCTCTCTCTGTCTTAAATAAATAAATAAATAAAATATTAGAGGAAAAAAAAGACTGCATTGTAATGAGGCACCTGGGTGGCTCCCTTGGTTAAGCATTGGGCTCTTGGTTTTAACTCAGGTCATGATCTCAGGGTGGTGAGATCAAGCCCTGTGTCTGGCTCACTGCTCAGGGTGGAGTCCGCTTAAGATTCTCTCCCTCTCCCTCTGCCCACTTCCTCTCTCTCTCTCTCTTGCTCACTCTCTTTCTCTCTCATTATAAAAAAAAAAAGGATGCAGTGTATAGACATGTTTATAAAGATAAGGCCTCTGGTGGTGGTGGTAGAGATGATTCAGTGATAGAGATGAAGACATAATCATTAATTAGCCAGGAAACCATGCCTGTCCAAGAAGCTATGAGAATTTTGAGACTGGAGGATGCAGCAAAGGAAAGAGGAAAGTGAGGGGTGGGAAAAGCGAAGGTGAGACCTTCCACAGAAATATCGGTCAACGAGGAATTTCAGAGGCAAGAGTGACGGGCACATTTGTAAGAATGGGTGCCTCTGTGGCAGATTGACTTCTCCTAAAGATGGCGGCAATGACCTCTCTTCCCTTACGTGCTCTTTAGCAAGGTTACTGTTGACCTGTGACTGATGTGCCAGTTCCTGCACAGCCCCTACGGGACCGAGCAGTGTCTGTTCCCTCTTGAAAGTACTGAGTAGGGACGTCAGAAGTCAGGACTAAAAGGACATACCAATTCATAAATACAGAATTAAGTGATTTTATAATGGGATAAAATATACACCCCCAAAGCAAGAAGGTAACCAACAAGTAGCTGCAAAACTGTAGTGGATTTTCAGTTCTATGTATATGGACTCAGAGCTACAGTTGCTACACATCATCTGCTTTTCGTAAACAATCCGCAGGTACTCAATTTGCATCACTAGTTACATGGAGCTCATCCTGACATCGGGTTTTTCCTCTTTATCAGACTTACTTCAATGTTGTGTTCTCCATAGTTCTCTGTCAGTACCTCTGATGGCTGCCTCTCAACGTGTACGTAGCATCTGTTGGTAGTCGATTCCCTGGATATGCTCCAGGAAGTGTATATTAAGTTTTAATTCCCCACAGAAGACATCCTGCCTGTAAGAAGTACAACCACCCTCCCTTTGTTGTGGGAAACTCAAGTCTTGTGAAGAAGCCCTGGAGAATGTGGCTCCCACTGGCTAGAAAGGCCAAGGAGCCTCAAAGAGCCAGATGTCTGCACCAAGCAGCCATCTTGGAAGAAGGTCTTCCATCTCTAGCTGCCATTTGACTCCATGCTGACCAGACATGAAGCTTCTCAGTTAAGCCCTTTCTCAGTTCCTAGCCTAAAATAGCATAAGTGAAAAATGAAGGAAAAAAAAAAAAGGTTGCCTTAAGCCACTAAATTTGGAATAAATTTGGAATACATGATTACTTTCCAAGGAATAATCAAAACAAGCCTAGTATTTCACATTTTTTGTTTTGTGATGTAACCCTTCTCTGTTGGTCAAAATACACAGCAAAGTCTGCCCCACTCTTACCTTTAAAGGTGTTATGGAGAAATCATTCAGATGGGCTATAGTCAACATTTTAATTGCTCCTGGATAGATTGGAGAGGAAAATGTCCTTGGGAAGTGCAAAGAAAAGAGAGAGGAAGAGATCAGTGGGATAACAAACCTAAGGTCAGATAGATCCAGGGAAGGGCGCTGGGCTTAGGCTAGGGGATGAAACCTATTTATTTTAAATTGCAAGGGTGAGAGTGACCTCACATGACAGCTAAATAACATTTGAGATTCCCAAAGCTGCTAGATTTTAGATTGCTAGTAATTTAAATAAGAGAAATAAATTGAAATTGACATTGATTACCTAGAAAAATGATAGCTTGGTATGGTTAGATTCAAAAGCTCCGTATCTGGAAAGCACCTGGCATAAAGTTTGTTCTTAATGTATGAGAAATGTGTGAATGAATGAATGAGGTGAGAAGGACTTTGCTCAACTAGTAAAATAGAGTTGAAGGTCTTTCCCCCTCTCTCTACCTCCTGGTGAGATCAATATGAGAGGTGTGAATCCTCCATAGTGAAAGAGTCTGGTCCCACTTGAGACTACAGCCATACTCCAGAGATCACGAGACCTCTCTCTTCCATGCTCTGCCTTCTGTCCTGACTGCCACTCCTAATTCAGAAACTTCATTCATGCACAGATTATTAGTCTAGTGATTTTCTAACTGATATCTGTCTTTATTGTCTTTTGCTTCAGATGCTTCCTGCTTTCCATTCTTTTTCCATTCTGTGTCCACAAGCTGACCCACAGGGCTCTCATTCTGAACTCTTGTAACACTTTATATTCACTTTGATCTTAACACTGAGGTACTCATTCGTAACTTTTTTAAAAGCCAGTAGTGTGTCTTACTTAGATGGGATATCTAAACCCAGGAATGGTGCCAAGTAAATAGTAGTTCTTATGTAACAATTCATTGAACTGTAGAGTTTGAAACATCAACCCCATCTGTATCAAACTTTTGCTGTAATAATCTTTTATTTCCTCAAAACATCTTTTAGGCTTTAATCATTTCCTATTAATATTCATAAATCCTTAGCTAGGGGTGACTCCTTACATCCTTAATTTCCAACAACACTTTAACAGGACACTTTGTAAAGGTTAGGCGATTCATGGGCAGGGACACTATCTGAGGGAAGTAAAAATAACCGAGAAGACAAGTATAAGACTCTAAGGATACACTGCCTATTTTTAGATTCCTTGGAATTTGAATGATACAATACCAGCCAAGCACCCTGGTGCATGAGTGGGTGTCAGTAAACATTTCCTTCGTGTTCAAATATCAAGTTAATAATTAAATTGTAGTAAGCCACTAAGTCTCTCCAGCCCCTCATGTAAGTGAAATTATCTGTCGCTTTGCTCTCTTCTCCTCTGGAACAGCAGCACCTCAGAGAACGGGTCCTACCAGTTTCATCTTTGAACACACTACTAGCCTGATACATAGTATGTTTGTTCGACTGACCCAAACTTGGGTACCAAGTCACCAACTATTCTGATGTGCTGACTCTTTTGAAATGGTGGTACGGAGTAGGAGAGGGACCTCTAGTTCTAGTAATGAGATGCAAGAGGAAGCTGGGGGTGGGGGAGGGAGGGGGTCTGTACATAGGTAGAGACATAGAAATAGGGAGGAAGTATACACCTGCCATTCAATTTTATTTTGGTGGCGCTACTACTCTAGATTTAGCATGCTGTCTTTACATGACATCAGGCTAGAATCTTTTCTTTTGTTCCTGAGATAAAAATTTTCTGCTCCAACATGCATTTCAACATGCTTTCTTCTGAATGAATGATATTGTACGATGCAATATCAGTCTGAAAAAGGACCAACATTGAAAATCTCTGCCAGTTCCTGGAAGGGGATTGTCTTTAGTGGGGCACTCACCTTAATTTTTTCCCTTACCCATTTTTTGGAACTTTGCTTTTATCAGTCTCCTTTTTTTTCCCCCAATGATGATTGGGTGTAAATATTCTTAAATTTCTTTAGAGTGATGTGTCCATTTCAACCTACTACCAGTTTCTACTTGGCTTAGCAAGCATAAGCATTCTGGTTAGTTGACCAAAAATTATTGATCCATTGTCTTAGCTGTGACTTAATGCATTTTAAAAATTCTCAAATTTATTTTTTAATTAAGGATGACCTACTTACACTAGTTACACAAAATATATTTAACATATAGTTATAAAATGAAAACCAATGTAGAAATCACCAGAGTCAAACAATACCATCCATACCCTAGAAGCCAACCTATTCTCCCAGGCATTCCTTCCCAACATTACTCTTTTTGTCTTCTATCTCAAACTTCTACACTATATTCATTTTCTAATGCTGGTAGTAAATTACTGTAAACAAAGCAGCTTAAAACAATATAATTATTGTCTTACAGTTTCCATGAGTCAAGAGTCCAGGCAGGGGTTATCTGTGTCCTCTGGTCAGGGACTCACAAGACTGAAATCAGTATGTCCACTGAATTGTGTTCTATTTTGGGGTTCAGGACGCCCTTTCAAGCTTATGTCATTTCTTTCAGAATCCAGTTTCTTGGAACTTTAAGACAAAGGCATCCATCTTACTGAGGATCAGCTATATGATTTGCTTTCCTCTTGCTGCTTTTAAGATTCTCTCTCTGGATTTGTCTTTTTACAGCTTGATTATGCTGTGTCTACATTTGGATCAAAGAGATCCAGTGAGTTTGCCCTGTTTGAAGTTTGATGAGCTTTTTGGGTAGATTAATGTTTTTCTTCAAGCTCAGGAAATTCTGACCATTATTTCTCCAAATATTCTTTCTGCCTATTTATTTCTCTCATTTCCTTCTGGTAGTCACATACCACTATGTTGGCATGCTTGATGGTGTTCCATAGCTCCTTTTTCTTTCTGTTCCTCAAACTGGATGATCTCAAATGACTAATCTTTCATTTCTCTGATTCTTTATTCTGATAGCTCAAATAGTCTGTTGAACACCTCTAGAGAATTTTCCATTATACTTATTGTATTTTTCAACTCCATAATTTATTTTTTTCTACAATTTATATCTCCTTATTGGTATTCCCTATTTAATAGACATACTTTCCATTTGTTCTTTTATTTCTTTAAATGTGGTTTCCTTAAGTTCTTTAAATATATTTAAAACAGAAGGTTTAGGGACGCCTGGGTGGCTCAGTTGGTTAAGCGGCTGCCTTCGGCTCAGGTCATGATCCCAGCGTCCTGGGATCGAGTCCCACATTGGGCTCCTTGCTCGACAGGGAGCCTGCTTCTCTCTCTGCCTCTGCCTGTGCTCGCTCCCGCGCTCTCTCTCTATCTGACAAATAAAAAAAAAAAAAAGAGTCTGTTTCTAAAAAACAAAACAAAACAAAACAAAAAACAGAAGGTTTAAAAATCATTGTCTAGTATGTGTAGTATCTGGGCTTCCTCAATAACAGTTTCTACCATGTTTAGGACGTACTTTTGTTCTTTGTATGTCTTGTGATTTTTGTTGAAAACTGGACATTTTAAGTAATATAAGGTTGCAATTCTAGAAATAAGTCTACTCCTCCTTGGGGTCCATTGTTGTTGCTATTTACTGTTGCTGTTACTGTTTGTTTAGTGACTTTCCTGAACTAATATTGCA
>ML101486.1:15510-25651 GCA_003697995.1 Taxidea taxus jeffersonii | reverse complement strand
AAAACGTAGTGATCCAAAGGGGCACGTGTACCCGAATGTTTATAGCAGCAATGTCCACAATAGCCAAGTTATGGAAAGAACCTAGATGTCCATCAACAGATGAATGGATAAAGAAGAGGTGGTATATATATACGATGGAATACTATGCAGCCATCAAAAGAAATGAAATCTTACCATTTGCGACGACATGGATGGAACTAGAGCGTATTATGCTTAGCGAAATAAGTCAACTGGAGAAAGACAACTACCACATGATCTCCCTGATATGAGGAAGTGGAGATGCAACGGGGGTGGGAGTTAAGGTGGTAGGAAAAGTAAAAATGAAAGAAGATGGGATCGGGAGGGAGACAAACCAAAAGAGACTCTTAATGTCATAAAACAAACTGAGGGGGGTGGGGGGGGGGAGAGGGGTTGGGTGAGGGTTGTGGGGTTAATTATATGTGTAAATAAAAATAGCTTAAATAAAAAAAAAATAACAACAACAAAAAAATCCTATATTCTCCTTTCACAATAACCCTAAGCCAAATACACACTTACCAGTCCATAAAAACATACAAATACATGTGCCAATCATTTCTTGTTTTATCAACTCATATAAGAGACCTGAAGGAGCGATGACTTGAGAGAATTGCTAGATACTGAACTGTATAAAAATATATTGAAAGCAGCAGCGCAGGCCTGCATGTCTAAATAGTGCAGTACATTTGATAAATCTGTACCGCCATTCATTGGTCTTAATCTTTTCCTGCAGAAGGGGAAATGGTCAGCAAAAGGGCTTAGCATCAAACAGGTTAATTTCTTAAGTTGTATTTCTTTTCTATTGCATATTGATCAAGAACTTGAACTCTGGGCTCCAGTAGCCTGGGAATGAAAGTCTTTTGCATCACAGAACAGCCAAATGACCTTGGGCAAGTTCTTTTTCCCCTCTACACCTTGGTTTCCTCAATTATTAGAATAATAAGAACTCTAGGGTAGGGGACTTCTAAGAGAGCCTCAATGACCTCTACCTCCTGGTGTTTGCACACCTGTGTCATTTTCTCTTCTGGAATGCAGGCTGCACAGAGTGAGGCCCTTCTGATGAGGAGAAAATGGCAGATGGGATAGGACTTTGTTCCCAACAATGGGGTGCATTCTTGTTCTTTCTTAAAACTTTTGCCCTGAGGGGAACAAAGTGCCTGTTGTGAGCAGCCAAGTCTAGAGGCCCATGTGGCCAAGAGCTGGTGTCTCCAAGTAACAGCCAGTGAAGCTGGCTGCTGAGTACCAGGAATATGGGCTGGAGGTGTGCAGCTTGGCTGTGCCTGATTCCCTAACTCACAGTAACTCTGAGATAATAATGGTTATTGTTTTAAGCTATGAAATTGGGGGTTAGTTAGTTAGTTAGGTACTAATACAAACTAGGATAATAATCACCTTATAGGATGGTGGTGATTATTGTGATAATATATGAACAGTCTAGCACACAGCACCATCACTGTAAGTGACAACTGTTACTATTACATTGAAAGGGAATTGCTATGATCTGAATGTTTGTGCCCCCTGCATTCATGGTTGGAAACCTGCCCCTCAAGGTGGTGGTATTAGGAGGTGGGCCCTTTGTGAGGTGACTAGGATTGGTGCCTTTATAAAAGAGGACTAACAGAGCTCCACAGCTCTTCCGCCATGTGAAGGTACTAAAGGCCCATAGCCCAGAAGAGGGCCCCCACCTGACCATGCTGGCACCCTGACCTCAGGCTTCCAGCCTCCAGAACTGTGAGAAGTAAGTTTCTGTTGTTTATAAGTCACCCAATCTGGCTTATATTGTTATAGTAGTCCAAATAGACTGAGATAAAAATGAAAACTTCTTAATTTTAACATTTTTAAAACAGAAGAAAGCTAATTAAGCAAAGCCTATCAATTAGGGTAATTTTTTCATATTTAACTTCTTTTTAAATTTATAACATCTGTTTATAATTCATATTCATTACTACTAAATTCTCCTTACATTTTCCTTTCAAAAAAGGGAGAAAATTCTGAGACTAATTTCCTGATATCATTCTGGGATCAAATTGTTCACCCGCCACCTCCACCCCAGGAAAGCATCTAGTTATCTATATAACCCACAACCTCCAGTCCATAAATATCATAATATGTTGAGTTGCCTACAGTAAAGTTTATCTACAGTAAAGTTTATCATTCCGGAGGTAAAAATCTCACTACTGCTCTTTCTGTGTTGGGGGTACATGATTGTGGAAATTTGTGCTTTGTATTCCTTTTATTTATTTATTTATTTATTTATTTATATTTTATTTATTTGTTTTGGGGGGCAGACTCCCTACTGAACAGGGAGCCCAAAGCAGGGCTCCATTCCAGGACCCTGAGGTCATGACCTGAGCAGAAGGGGTATGCTGAATGAACTGAGCCACTGAGCCACCCTGGCACTCCGTATTCATTTAAAAATCACTGTGGGATTTTGGTACAGCACATTTTTCTAAGTGTTTTTGAACACTTGAAATTTTATCTGGAAACTTAGATTAATGAGAATGACTAGTAACTTTACAGAATCCATTCATTTTCCTAGACATCTCCTTTATAACAAAAGTTCAGCTTTCAGAAGACAGCTTTGGCAACTAAAAATTCTGACAGGGTCATTTGAGTATGTCCAGCATCTCACACAGTAGGTCATGTTTGAAGATAGAAAAAATATAGACAAGGAGAATTTATTTTGTCTTTCTCTATGGTTTCTTCACCCTTTCATACAGATAGGGGTAAAGAATTCCTTTTACATGAAGTGGAAAAACTTGGTATAAGACCAGAATTTTTAAAACCCCTTACGCTCTTTAAAGTAGTATCATTCATTATTCAAGTGCTATAAAAGTCAAGGCATGTGCCTGAGCTGTGGTTCAGCAAGGATTGTGACCAGCTTGTGGATTCCACAGACATTAACTGTACACTTGGGTACACTATTCAATAGGCCAGGGATTATTTCTCTAGAAAGCCATTAGTGCACTTGACCTTTCCCAAGAAGGGTGGAAATCATGAAGGACAGATTCTAGAGAGCTCTGTCTGCCAAGCCCAAACATATTGTCTAATTCATTAGATTGGCAATAGCTAAATAATCATTGGAAATTCTCATTTGTTAACACAATGTTTGACTTAACGATTTCTATGCACACTACTTTAGAAGAAGCTACTATGTTGACTTTGGAAGTTTTGGGTAAATCAAATTCATGCTTGGAGAGGCTATGGAGTGTGAAAAAAAGATACCAATTAACTATTTTCATTTCTGCTTTGGCCCTATCTTTCTGTGTGACCTCAGGCAAGTTTCTTAACCCTTCAGGGCCTCATTTTTCTTATCCACAAAATATCTGCCCTCCTTCAAATGCTGTCCTGGGTATTGGGACTTGTCAATGAGGGGTGACATGTGTTTCTAGAATGTCATTAAATTCTTGACTGCAAGTTATAGATCTCTAAGTCAAATGAGAATAATAAAAATAAAAACAGAAACAAAAAGTATAGATTTTTGGGGGAAGATATGTGATGTCTCAACAGAAATAGATCAGATTATACCCGTGCCTCAGTAACAACTGTGTCCAGGGATTCTAATACTTCTATTTTCACTTTCTTGTGGGACATCTTTATTTTTCAGTTCCTTACCTTTGTTTTGTCGTTGTTGTTGTTTTTTGTTTTTTGCACAAAAGGTTTGTTCACAGGGTAGGCAAGAGCTGCTAATAACTCCCAAGCTTTATGGCTTAGCATGGATCAGATGCCTACAAACCAACAGTGGGGAGATGGATGTGGTTGTTGAGGTGGGGGTGGGAAGAGGAGGTTGTAGGGCAGATAATACTGTAGGGCTGTAGTCTGTGGGGGGCCTCAGACCAACTGCTCCAGATGCAAAGGGGGAAGGATAGAAAAAATGTGGAATGTTTACAAGTATTGCCAAATCATTTAGAAGTACTGCCAGATCATTTGAAAGAGAGTGCCAAAGCGTTGGTTCTTAGCCCTGAGTGAATGTTTAAATCACCTGCGGAGCTATTTAAATACCTGAAGCAAAGTCCTTTGTGTGTTGTCATCAGAATCACCTGGTGACCTTGTTATGCCTGGAGTCACGAGAATTCCCCAAAGAGGCCACCAGAGACGTGAGTCAAAGCCAAGCGTCAAGGGTCGTTTATTGCAGGTTCGAACCCGGTCCTCTGCGCACTCGCAAGCAGTGACGCTGAGAGGCCCCGAGGTGAGTAAATGCAAGGTTTTTATAGGCATGTACAAACAAGGTAGAGTGGGACTGATCGGTTGACATTTGAAAAGGGTATTTGGCATAACCTGATTGGTCTCAGGGAGCGCACGCTTTAGCAAGCAGGGAGTACAGAAGCAGAACTGGCGGTTAACAACGGGGGATTGGCTACTTTGTCCAGGGGATATTTTTGAAAGTTGTTTGTACCAGGGCGGGAAAGTTGAAGTTGCTGTTGCTCTACTGATTACCAGGGTGGGAGTTGTAGTTGCTGTTGCTCTGCTGATTACCAGGGTGGGCCAGGGAGGTTAAAGTTGCAGGGAGCGGCCAGAGCAGTTTGGGCCTTGATAAGCAGACTGGACACTCACAGTTTAATGTAAATAACAGAATGGCTACTGCCTTAAAATGAAGTTACTTTGGCCCTTCAACCTGATATTTGTAACCTTTTCAAATCTACTCAGACCTTTTCAATCATTCTCTAGAGTAGGGGGTGGTGGGAACCCAGGACTTGGCTTAAATTCCCCAAGGATTTTTTTTTTTTTTTTTTTTTTGCACATTGAAATTTGAGAATCATTGCTCTAGTTTGGTGATTCCCAGATTGTGATTCTCAAACCAGCAGCTTCAGCTTCACTTAGGAACCAACTGGTAAAGCAAACTCTCCAGTCCCACCTCAGACACACTGAATCAAGAAGTCTTGCACTGGAGCCCAGCAACCTGCCCCTCAAAAAGCCATCCAAGTGTTTGAAATGCCCACTAAAGTTTGAGAGCCATTGCTCCAGCGCATTTAAGCTCTCCACTAATTCATTTCTACAGTATTTTACAAATGTATTGATCCTGTGTTTGGGCATTTAAAATATGTAACCGCGGGCGCCTGGGTGGCTCAGTGGGTTAAAGCCTCTGCCTTCAGCTCAGGTCATGATCTCAGGGTCCTGGGATCAAGTCCCGCATCAGGCTCTCTGCTCGGCAGGGAGCCTGCTTCCTCCTCTCTGCCTACTTGTGATCTCTGTCTGCTAAATAAATAAAATCTTTAAAAAAATATATTTAAAATATGTAACCGCTTTTCCTTTAAACTCTAAATATTGGTTCGAAAATGACCCTGTGGGCACCACAATGCCATTTAAAAATGCAGTGTTGGGGTGCCTGGGTGGCTCAGTTGAGCGTCTAACTCTGGATTTCGGCTCAGGTTGTGACCTCAGGGTCATGAGTTCCACTCCCGCGTCAGGCTCCATGCTCAACATGTGGAGTCTGCTTAGAGATTCTCTCTCCTTCTGACCCTCCCTACCCATGCTCATGTGTGCCCATGCTTTCTCTCTCTCTCAAAAAAAATATTTTAAAATGCAGTGTTGCATACGACACATAAAGGTAAATTATCAACATCTACAGAGCTGAGATAAAGATAGCTTTTGTTATTATTATTTTTTCCCCCTAATTACAGTTTCCTCAACCTCTCTGGAGTGTTTTCTTCCCTTCTGTGTGTCTGGGAACTAACTCTCGAATGTCAGTTTCATAATTGTCAGCATCTTTTAATCATAGACAATACAGCTGTGGCTTGAGAAACTTTATCTTTTAATCTCCCCTGTTTAAGCCGCGATCCATTCTGAAATATAAGAAAAATAGAATATTTTTATTTTAGAATAAAATACTTTTGAGACTTAAATACCATTAAATAAACTAAAAAGTTTAGAAAGATTTAAAAACAATTTTGAAATATCATTGCAAAATAAGACCATAAAGTGTATGTACTTGTCATTGTGTTTCCACATAGGGGCAGGGAGAACTTTAGAATTCCATACATGATAATTTACTGAATAAAGGGGTTACAAAGATCCTAACAGCTCTAATGGAAGATAGCTAGCAAGAGAGTACTGGAAATACTGAGGAATAGATAAATATCTGAAAACACAAGTGTTTATACCCTAAGCCTACTACCTTTGAACATTTTAGAGATTAAACAAGAATACACATGTACGCAGTCCATTAGCCAGTACAGCAATGATGTCACCACATGTCAAGTGGCCTCTGGGGACCTCTGTCTACATTCATGGGAGAAGAGGAATGTGAAAGCAAGTAATGTCTTAGTACTGTGGAAGCAATTTTGGTCTCAGAGATATTGGGGGCTTTTAGGCATTCCAGAACTACAATTTAAGGATGGTAAATCGGGTCAAATTCATATACTTCCATTCATATCTTCCACTCTGAGAAACCTGATCAAGCATAAAGAAATGTGTGGCCTGTGCCAGGGACATGTAGTCTTGTCAGAGGAGCAAGCGTAGAGGCATCTGAGGTATACTGGAAAGCTATTTTTTAAGAATATTTAATAAAATATTATGAAGTTCTTGGTAAGGAAGAGAGATTAGATATATCTGTTTCAGAAGAAACAGATTTGTTTAGAGTCTGTATAAGAGGAAAGCTTTAATGGTTGAGAAAGAGTATTGTAACCAAGGGAAACTGAGGGAGAAAGAAGAAAAAGAAAAGCACAGGATGATACAGGAAGATCCATAGAAACCTACAGAAGAGAAGTACTCAACTACTCAAGGTAAACAGTCATGGGGGAGAAGAATGGGTAGGCTGGAGAGAGAAAGTGCAAAGGAGACCTCAAATCACAAGGAAATCATCACACATATGAATTAATCATAATAAACATTGGTGATATCAAAGACATATAAAACTCAAAAGGTTAAATGACTTAATAGGTCTCTGAAAGAAAAGGAACTCTGTATAACTTTTTAATAGGAGTAGATAATGTAAAGAGAAAAAACATTCAGCTTGGAAGCTCAGTCTGTGATCCCTGGGATAGTCAGAGAGGAAAACTGTATGAATGGAAGTTTTTGGTATAAGAACAACCATGTGAGTTTTTAAAAAAAAGGTTTGTGAGGTTTGTGTGGACCAGTGAATGATAATTATGAATAAATGAAGGGAAGTTGGGTTTATAAAAATGAATGTCTACCATTCCAATGTTGAGGGAAACTCTTGAGGAAAGTGGTGGCCTTCCTCCACACTCAAGAGGTGATTGTGAATTTCATCAGCTTCAGAAAACACATATCTGGTCCTGCCACATCCCAAATCCAGGGCTCTCAAGAGCCTTCAACTGTCCAACCCTACTGTTGAGGTCTTCCATTTTATACCCCTTTCTTAGTTGTCACCTCATTTACATCTTTCCCCCTACCAAATCTATGAACCATTTGGAAGACAGCACAGCCATTTGTGTAACAACAGACTAGGGTATAGTTTTTTAATTTTCTAAGACAATTCAAATCTCATATTATCTGTGTGGCAAAATTTTGGCATATGAATTCCTATATGGTCGAAAAGTCAATTTGTCAACAGATTAACTAAAAGCACAATTATGTCTAGCTGTGAATCACCATAAATGAATTTTTTTCTCTGTTACTTGTGTTGGCAAATAATTTAATTTCATGTACTTCTGTACATCTTATAAATCATAATACATAATTGCTATTGCTTTAACCAAAAAAATATTATTTAAATTACAAATGGCATCGTATATTTCTGGGGCTCTTCCTTCCTCTCTGAAGTTCAAGGCTTCCATCTGAATAATTCCCTTTTCCCTCAAATTCCTTTGGTATTTTTTGTAGTGCACATGTGCTGGTGACAAGTTGCCTCAGATTTTGTTCATCTGAAAATATCTTTATTCTGCTTTCAATTTTGAGGGATGTTTTTATGAAGTCTGGAAATTTAGATTGATATTTCCCCCCCTTAAAGCACTTTAAGATATCAATCCAGTTTCTTCTAGTTTCCATTATCTCTGATGAGTAGTCAGCTCTAATTCTTATCATTGTTTCTCTAAATGTACTGTGATATTTTGATGTCACTTTTCTTTTTTAAGATCTTCTGTTTTTTGTTTAAAGGACTGTGGCTATTATATGTCTAGGTATGATTTTCCTAGCATTTATCCCAAGTTCTTCTTCACTTCTGCAGTGGCTTGATCTTTCATTGATTTTGAAAAAAAAATCTCAGCAATTATCTCTTCAAATAATTCTTTAGCCTGATTTTCTCTTTTCTCTACCTAGTATTCTAATTAAATACCTATAAGACCACTAATTATTGTCCCATAGGTCTCTGAAGTTCTTTTTTCAATTCTGTGGTTCAGTTAATATTATTTCTATTGACCTATCTATGAGTTTTCTAATTGTTTCTTTTACTGAATCTAGACTGTTCAGCCCATCCAACAAATCATTAATTCAGGTATTGTATTTTTACTTCTAGAATTTCCATTTGTTTCCTATGGAGTCCTCATTTCTCTGCTGAAGTTCCCCATCTTTTCCTCTAAATTTTTTAAAACTTTGTTTTATTTAAAAGTTCTTTTTTTTTTAATTTTTTAAAGATTTTATTTATTTATTTGACAGAGAGAGAGATCACAAGTAGGCAGAGAGGCAGGCAGAGAGAGAGGGAAGCAGGCTCCCTGCTGAGCAGAGAGCCTGTTTCGGGGCTCGATCCCAGGACCCTGGGACCATGACCTGAGCCAAAGGCAGAGGCTTTAACCCACGGAGCCACCCAGGCGCCCCTATTTAAAAGTTCTTATATGTTGGGACGCCTGGGTGGCTCAGTTGGTTAAGCAGCTGCCTTCGGCTCAGGTCATGATCCCAGCGTCCTGGGATCGAGTCCCACATCGGGCTCCTTGCTCGGCAGGGAGCCTGCTTCTCCCTCTGCCTCTGCCTGCCACTCTGTCTGCCTGTGCTCTCTCTCTCTCTCTCTCTCTCTCTCTAACAAATAAATAAATAAAAATCTTTTTTAAAAAAAAGTTCTTATATGTTAATTTTTACATGCATATCTGTGGTTTTGCTTCTATAAACTTCTTTTTAAGATCTCAATTATGGGTCATATTGTCCTAAAAAACTATCATAATTTTTAAATGGTATGGCAGATACTGTGTTTAAAAGGCCCATGGATACATAGATACACAGAATAAATATTTTCTCCAGAGAGGTCCTGCTTTTTCCTTTGTCAGATACTTAGAGACAGAGAATGGGTTTTTTTTTTTTTGATCCAGCCAGAAGTTGACCTAAATCTGAGGCTGGGTTACAACTTTATCAAGTTCAGTTCACCTCTTGTGTCAAACGTCCTCAGGGCAAAATCTGTTCTATGTGTATTACAGGCATGTCTCTGGTAAGACTTTGGGATCTAAGCACCATTAGGACTGCAAGAGGTCTTTCCTTGCCTTCCAACTCAGCACTGAGCATCCTGAACCCCAATGAACTTGTGGATAGAAACAGTGGCAATTGAGAGGAACTGTTTTTGCATTTGAAACTGCTCTGGATTCCAGTCCTTCAAGCAGGTTCATGAGATTTCTAAAAGTTTTGTTAATTTCTCATTCCCCAGCATATGAACCCTCCCCTCTCCCTGGCCTTTGGGAGGCAAGATACTCTGCTTAACCGTGCCCAGTCGTGACAGTTCCACCTATGCATGAAAGTGTAACTAACCAGATCCACAAGTAAGAGCTCACCCCTCTTTACAATTCAGTTCCTTTGAGTATATAGCTTAGGGGTGGCTTAATATATGTGTACATATGTATATGAATAGTCTTGTTACTCTTTATATCCTTGAATTTAGTTTCAATAGAAAAATGACTACACTAAAACAGAATATATTAATGAATGATTTTCTTCTTTTTTTTTTTTTTTAAGATTTTTTGTTTATTTGACAGAGAGAGAGAGAGAGAGCACAAATAGGCAGACAGGCAGGCAAAGGGAGAGGGAGAAGCAGGCTCCCCAATGAGCAGGGAGCCCAACTCGGGGCTCTATCCTGGAAACCTGGGATCATGACTTGAGCCGAAGGCAGATGCTTAACCGACTGAGCCACCCAAGTGGCCCATTAATGAAGCATTTTCAATCTTTCTCATTTTGGGTCCATTTGAGCCATTTATGAGAATGTTCTCATCTCATTTTTATTTTTCTTGATAAGGCCTTGTTTGATTAT
>ML101486.1:526-15410 GCA_003697995.1 Taxidea taxus jeffersonii | reverse complement strand
CCCCCCTCAGTTTGTTTTATGACATTAAGAGTCTCTTCTGGTTTGTCTCCCTCCCGATCCCATCTTGTTTCATTTATTCTTTTCCTGCCCTCTTAACCCCCACCCCCATTGCATCTCCACTTCCTCATATCAGGGAGATCATATGATAGTTGTCTTTCTCCGATTGATTTATTTCGCTAAGCATAATACCCTCTAGTTCCATCCATGTCATCGCAAATGGCAAGATTTCATTTCTTTTGATGGTTGCATAGTATTCCATTGTATATATATACCATCTCTTCTTTATCCATTCATCTGTTGATGGACATCTAGGTTCTTTCCATTACTTGGCTATTGTGGACATTGCTGCTATAAATATTCGGGTGCTCGTGCCCCTTCTGATCACTACATTTGTATCTTTAGTGTAAATACCCAGTAGTGCAATTGCTGAGTCATAAGGTAGTTCTATTTTCAACTTTTTGAGGAACCTCCATGCTGTTTTCCAGAGTGGTTGCACCAGCTTGCATTCCCACCAACAGTGTAGGAGGGTTCCCTTTTCTCTGCATCCTCGCCAACATCTGTCATTTCCTGACTTGTTCATTTTAGCCATTCTGACTGGTGTGAGGTGGTATCTCACTGTGGTTTTGATTCGTATTTCCCTGATGCCCAGTGATGTGGAGCACTTTTTCATGTGTCTGTTGGCCATCTGGATGTCTTCTTTGTAGAAATGTCTGTTCATGTCCTCTGCCCATTTCTTGATTGGATTATTTGTTCTTTGGGTGTTGAGTTTGCTAAGCTCTTTATAGATTTTGGATACTAGCCTTTATCTGATATGTCATTTGCAAATATCTTCTCCCATTCTGTCAGTTGTCTTTTGGTTTTGTTAACTGTTTCCTTTGCTGTGCAAAAACTTTTGATTTTGATGAAGTCCCAATAGTTCATTTTTTCCCTTGCTTCCCTTGCCTTTGGCGTGTTCCTAGGAAGAAGTTGCTGCGGCTGAGGTCAAAGAGTTTGCTGCCTGTGTTCTCCTCAAAGATTTTGATGGATTCCTTTCTCACATTGAGGTCCTTCATCCATTTTGAGTCTATTTTCGTGTGTGGTGTAAGGAAATGGTCCAATTTCATTTTTCTGCATGTGGCTGTCCAATTTTCCCAACACCATTTGTTGAAGAGGCTGTCTTTTTTCCATTGGATGTTCTTTCCTGCTTTGTCGAAGATTAGTTGACCATAGAGTTGAGGGTCTATTTCTGGGCTCTCTAGTCTGTTCCATTGATCTATGTGTCTGTTTTTGTGCCTGTACCATACTGTCTTGAAGATGACAGCTTTGTAATAGAGCTTGAAGTATGGAATTGTGATGCCACCAGCTTTGGCTTTCTTTTTCAATATTCCTTTGGCTATTTGAGGTCTTTTCTGGTTCCATATAAATTTTAGGATTATTTGTTCCATTTCTTTGAAAAAATTGGATGGGGTGTTGATAGGCATTGCATTAAATGTGTAGATAGCTTTAGGTAGCATAGACATTTTCACAATATTTATTCTTCCAATCCATGAGCATGGAACATTTTTCTATTTCTTTGTGTCTTCCTCAATTTCTTTCATGAGTACTTTATAGTTTTCTGAGTATAGATTCTTTGTCTGGCAATATTTTTAAACTTTAGGTTTCAAAGAAGATATTTGCTGGAAGTGTTCACTTTCAATTCTTTCTGCTTTGGTTTCTCCAGGGTTATTTTATTTTTTTTTTTTTTAAGATTTTATTTATTTATTTGTCAGATAGAGAGAGTGCGCAGGAGCGAGCACAGGCAGACAGAGTGGCGGGCAGAGGCAGAGGGAGAAGCAGGCTCACTGCTGAGCAAGGAGCCCGATGTGGGACTTTATCCCAGGACGCTGGAATCATGACCTGAGGTGAAGGCAGCCGCTTAACCAACTGAGCCACCCAGGCGTCCCTCCAGGGTTATTTTTTGATCACTGGAATCTATATGCTGCAGTTTCAATTCTGTTTTCAGCGAAGGAAAAGAATTTAAATCTTTCTATGATACAAGCATGTATAAATGTATAAAATTAAAATTAAAATGAGTACAAATTTGGGGAAGTCCTAATATGTGAAATCACTGATGACCTTACAAGGTTACTTATGAAATGTCTGAACTTACTTAGAAGGCATTTCCTGATAAGTCAATGCACACAAACTCTGGGGTCACCAATACATTCCATTTTCATGTAAAAGGAGAGGACATAAAAACCTAACTCTCTTCATGGCTGGGACTCACAGACCCAAGTTATAGCACTTCAGAGAAGACATATTTATTCCAGTATAACTAATTTGGAAGATTTGGAAGCTACATCATAGTTTACTTCTTTTAAAATTTTTATTTCTTTATATTAAAAACCCCAGTTAAATTATAGTTTATATGTTGTTCACAGCAAGATTACACAATAAAGCCATTGAGTAGCAATCTGAGTTCTCTGCAAAGCCAAGATACTGGGAAGTAGTAAGACAGCATGCAAATCCCACTTTGTTCCTTTTGCATTATTTAATTATCTTCTGGGCCTTAATACTCTGGCCAGCAATTATTGTTCTATCTCATATAAAAATTGTTCATGGGCCAACCGGAAAAAAACTCCCACATACCTCATTCTTGCCAAATTACAACAAAGCTGTTTCAGAGTAAGAACAAGTGAGAAACATTAATTCTCAGTAGAACAGAATGCATGCTCTCACTTATGCTTATTACAATAGCAACTTTGTTATTTCCATGTGTTTTCTTGATTTCTATAGGTACACTTGCTGTGAAAACTCCAGTTTGGCTTTTCTGTGGGTTTGATGCAGAGGTAACTGGTGCAGATGAAAACCTAAATAGGAAGTCTTGGGAAGGCACACAAGGGATTTGCTCACCGTGTTCTAGAATGCATAACCTGAAGGCTGTAAATCACCTGAGCAAGAGTAAAGAATTATTGACTTAAGGATGAGTGAGCAATTGGGTGAATCCACTTAGCCTGAGAAAATGGAAGTTTCCCATGTACTACTTCCCCAGCTTGATTTCTATTTGATCATCATACCCTGCAATATTTTAAGGAGATATAAATATTGAGTTCTGCTCCAAATGGATATTAAACAGATTCTCATTTTTTAAAAATCATATAGCTACATGTCATCTTATGTTCTTCTTTGCTGATGAACAGAGAGAATGTTTGGAGGCAAGGAAATGAAGGTGTGATGCTTTTGTATGTCAAACAAAAAACTTGATTCCTTACCAACACACTTCCTATATTTATATTTTATCAACTTAAGAGGATGTGGACTTAGACCAGTATTAGTAAAAAACCATGGTCATGATCCCCAGCCTTGTAGTTCCAGTGTATTTTACTGCCTTTTTTCTTTTTTTTTTCTTTTTAAGCCTGTTGATGGCTCCCCAGGAAAATCTTAAAAGTAGAGCAAAAAGCTCTGGGTTTTGTTGTTTGTTTGTTGTTGCTTGTTTTTTTTCCAATTGAGCAACAAGAGTAAACTTTAGTTGTAATGAACTGCCAAAAACTGTGCTCCAGTATTTCATTTTCTCCTAAAGGATCTGAATTTGGATGAGTAGTCACTGTTTCTAACTACTGTGAAGTGTTTCTGTTAAGTTCTACAGTAGAATGGTGGCATTTCCCAAGAGATTAATGTTTCCTAAGAACACATTTAAAATGTGTTGCTTATCAGAGGGAAAGAGGGGATTATACAATAAATTTAGAAGTGACCTCCTTGTATCTTCTAAAAATGATATTTGGAATCACAAGAATTTTTCTTCATATTTCCTTTCTCTTCTTAGTTTTAAAAATGTTTTAGCAGAGTAGTCTGTCCTAAAAATAACCTAACTTTGCTGAGCACTTATGCGTTAGTCACTCAGCTCTGCACCACATATAGTTTATTCTATCTTTACAAAACACCGCAAGGTAGAAACTGTTAGTTTTTCTGTTTCCTAGTGGAAGAAATTGAAGCTTACCACTGTGACCAAGAATTCACAGGGTTACTAGGATCACAATTTTGGACTTCCATGTAGGTGCTCTTCTTATTGCATATTTTATTTCCAGAATAATAAGAAGAAAGGTTTTGGAGATTCTTTCCCCTAAGCCCCTAGGAGATCAACAGAAGGGCACATTTATGCCTGTAAAGGCAACTGTCAAATGGAATGATTTTAGTTACTCCCACAGCAAGTAGCTGGAGAGTTACTGACTGGCTTCAGCAACTTCAGCAACTGACTGGCTTCTTCTCCATTTGTCTTCTGGTCAACCACTCTCAGTTAGTTATGAAAATAGCTCCTTGGGAGCAGTGACCCAACAGGCAAATATCTATTCAGAAATTAGATTAATATATTAAATGGTTTTTAGAATAATAGGCCAAATAAATTGAGAACCACATCAATTATAGAGAAGGCAGCCAAATGTAGGATTATGTTAAAAATCCTCATTTGAAGGAAGCTTTCAGGAGGTGGCTTCAGATAACCAGACATACTTTGATGACTGAGATTTTAGGATTCAAAACCTAGCTTCAGAAATCCACTTGGTGTCACCAGGGAAAAGGCATTAAGCTATTTCGTGGGAGGCAGTTTGAGATGTGCTGACTTGGTTCTACTTGTCAGCCTCCCCACTGAACATCTGTTTCAGGTGCTACAGTCAACTGAGAACTTGCCCCATGTAAAAAATGCTTCATAAACCTCTTTTCCTCTAAGATAGAAGTTGCTCTTTGAATATTTTGCACATCCTAAAAAGATTGATGGAGTTTGAGTAGATTATGAATGTGTGCCTTGAGAACAGTGTATTTTAATTTTAATTTCACTGAATCAAATTCAATTTAGTGAAACAATGTGGGCTGAAAATCATTACAGTAAACTCCCAGATTTAGTGAACATATAACCTCTCCAGTCAATAAAGCAGGTCTTAACTATAAATCTTGTGCTTGTAATAAGAGAACTATAGTAAATTCACAGGGCTCGGTAGCTATGGCAACTGCAGATTCCAGTCAATACCCTTTGATCTTCAACATTAGATAGTCATGTCTGATTGCCGCACACAATCCTTTTCCCAAAAGAGGTCAATATGTTCTTGCTGGAATACTTCAAAGATTTCTGGTCCTTGGAAATGCCTAGGGGTTTTTATATTAGTTACTCCCATTTTCGATCAATAGTCCTACTTGAAAAGTTATGTGATACACAAACGCACAAACACAAGCCTACATAGAAAATATAACTTTTGCATATGTACATGTTCTTTGTGGAGGATGAATATCTTTGAATATTTATTCATATAAATCCATATGCAATATATACAGACATATGATACATTTAATATGTGTTTTATATAAATGCAACCACACCTGAAAATAAAAAGCCCCAAAAATATTAGTAGTAGATATTTTTTTTGATAATGAAAACAGGTTTTAAATAATGACCTTGAAATGATTGGAGGCAATTCCCGTACTATTGTCATTAAAATTATTAATTTAAGGTAACAATGATACCTTTATTTAAATAAGTCTACTTAAAAACAATAATTTAAAAGGGGCAGTTTAAGAATGTGTCTTAATGTACTTATTAATCATCCCATTTTTAGCTAACTATTCAATGAACATTTTATTGAAATTATACTTTATGTGAGGTACTTCTAAGTCCTACAGGGAATAAAATAACAAATAAAATATAGCTTATAGTGTGAAGAAACATTTAATACCCATTTAGGGCACGTAGTCCCATAAAAAGAACACACACAAGAACAGATACATTAAGAAGTACAAATTAATGTTTTGAGTTCTCAGAAAGTAGAGGTGCTTTTTGCAGCAAAGATCAGAGGAAAGCTTGCTTCATGGAGAAAGTAACATCAGATCTGGGCCATAGAGAATATGAAGAATTGCAACAATATGAATGTGGATAAGGATGATTTCAGTGGAGGTACTAGTGTGTATAAAGGTCTGGAGGCAGGAAGAGCTGGACATCCACTGGACAAGGGTATAACCTTCAAGGGTGCAGAGTGGGCATCTAATGATGGAATCTTGGCCAATCAAATCACCTGAAAGAACGCTTTAGAAAAGATGAACTTTAGATTTACAGGAATGCCATGACAAAAATAAAAAGTTTAAAAGCAAACATGCTTGAGGCTATTTTTTTATTAGAATCCTAAAAAATTCTAAAAAATACTTCTCATCCTGAATACCAAAGCATTCTCATGGGTTTTATGGTAGAAAAACAATTGAGTTTTGCCTGTTTTGGGAAATAATTTTTAGTAGTAGTCCTTTAGAACTCTGTTTCTTTCCTTCCTTCTACCTGCTTGCTTCCTTCCTCCTTCCTTTCTTCTTTTTTTTAACAACATGATACTTGAATGGAAACTTAAAGGACGTGAGGAAGTAGTATCTGTGGCTATCTCTGGAAGGAACACTCCAGGAGGCCTGAGCCTGGAGTGTTTCTGGTGTGTTCAGGGATGCAAGGAGGCCAGTGTGGCCAGAGCAGAGAGAGTAAGGGAAGAGCGGTGAGAAGTAAGGGGAAGGCAGGGCTTGCCAGGCTAGGTGGGCAATTGTAAAGTCTTTTTGGCTTTTACTTGGAAAGAGATGCCAAGCTGTCAAAGGATATTGAAAAGAGTGCCATGAGCTGGCTTGTGTTTTAATGGGATCAATTTGACTACTGTGTTGGCAAGCATGGAAACCAGTTAGGATGCCACTGTACAAAGCCAGGTGAGAGGTGGTTTGAATCAGGGCAGTACTAGAGAGGATATGAGATGTGCTTGCAAAAATTCTAGATTATTTAAGAAGAAGAACTGAGCACATTTGCTGTTGAATTCGACAAGGTGTGTAAAAACAAAACAAAACAAAACACTGAAGGATAACACCAAGGTGTTTGGCCTGAGCAACTGGCAGACATTATGAATAACTGAGAGACTCCAGTGAGGAAGAGTGTGGGTGAAGCATATTAGCAGAGGAAATGATACCTTCACTTTTTTTTTAAATTTCAAGTTTTAATTTAAATACTAGTTAGTTAATAAATGCTACAATTGGTTTCAGAGGTGGAATTTAGTGATTCAACACTTACATATAACACCCAGTGCTCATCACAAGCACCCTTCTTAATGCCCATCACCCATTTAGCCCATCCCCTACCCACCTCCCCTCTAGCAACCCACTGTTTGTTCTCTCTTGAGAGTCTGTTATGGTTTGCTTGCTTCTCTCTCTCTCTTCCTTTTTCTTTTTTTCTTTTTCTTTCTTTCTTTTTTTCCCCCCCTTCCCCTATGTTCATCTGTATTATTTCTTAAATTCCACATTTTGAATATGTTAAATCTGAGGTGCCCGGTAGTGGGGTTGGCCAGTGAGCTGCTAGAAGTAGGAGTGTTGCCTGTGATCATTAGATTCAGCAAATGAATGTCATTGATGACTTTGACTAGAACTATATTAAGAGTGGTATGGTCTGATTAGGGTGAATTTAACCTTTGTGAAGTTCAAAGTACTAGTTCAGTATCTGCCTATTTTTGAAAGATAGGCAGAAGAAACCATTTTAGGACTTTTTGATAGAAATATGGTATCCAAATTAAGGGAGGGACATATCCATCTCTACCCTATTGCAGTTGGACTTCAGCTGGAGGTTCTGCATGTTACATTTTATTTTATCTTTTTAGAGAGTCAGAGAGAGAGAAGTGGGAAGAGGGGCACAGGGAGAGGGGGAAGGAGAATCCCAAGCAGGCTCTATACTCAGCATGGATGGAGCCCAATGTGGGGCTCCATCTCACAACCCTGAGATCATGACCTGAGGTGAAATCAAGAGCCAGATGCTTAACTGATTGCCCCTGGAGCCCTGCATTTTAAAAGTAACCTTAGCAAACCAGAGCTGATCTAGCCTGATTAATGATCTACCACAATTGTCTATAAGAAATGGGAAGGAAGGGGCACCTGGGTGGCTCAGTGGGTTAAAGCCTTTGCCTTTGGCTCAGGTCATGATCCCAGGGTCCTGGGATCGAGCCCTGCATCGGGCTCTCTGCTCAGCGGGGAGCCTGCTTCCTCCTCTCTCTGCCTGCCTCTCTGTCTACTTGTGATCTCTGTCTGTCAAATAAATAAAATCTTAAAAAAAAAAAAAAGAAATGGGAAGGAATTGAGATCTTCAGGCTGGAAAGGAGTAAGTGATCTTTGGTATCTAAGATCTGAATAGAGTTTGAAAAGGAGAAGTCTTCTCCAGAGGGCAAAAGTCAAATGAAAGGGGAGGAGGTAGTAAGATGTAGAATTTCTTAAATTTTAGTTTAATTTTTTTAGAATTTTTGTTTTTAGAAGAAGTGTATAAAGGAGTCTTGGCCTGGCAGAAGCTGAGATTTCTCATGACAAATTCAAACAGTGATTCTACTGCTGAGTATCCAATTATCCTCATTTGTTTAAGCATGTCCAAAACCAGGATTCAAATATATTTTTAAATATTACTGATAGAAGTGGCTCTGTGGAAGTCAGATTACAAGAAAAGAGAAAGTTGTCCCCTCAAGAGAACAGCTTGTTAAAAAAAGTGTGGCCAGGTGCAGTAACTGGGTCCACGTGCTAGAAAGCAATGACCAGTCTAGTTTCTCCATTGGTGGCTAATCTTGTATTTTTGTCTTGACTCACCATTCTGGCTGTTTGTGCGTGTCGTAAAGGGAAAAGGGAATGTGTTTGTGAATTGAAAGAACCGTTCTGCGGTAACACTTCTGTGTCTAAGCAATCTTGCCACAAGTTCTCTGAGAGACCAGGAATAATACAGAAGCGTGCTCTTTGTAAGCAACCACAGGTTACTAGGCTGAGCTTCTAAGGAAGGCATCCAGTTCCAGTGTTGACAGTGAGGGGGCAGAGTTTGAGGTTGGAGTACAGTGTTGGTAGAAATGGTCTGGAATTGCTATGGAAACATCCCAGGTCGGCTGGGTGGAGTGGTGAGCAAGGACCACAGCATATAGTCCCAGGAAGTTTCTGGGAAAACTGGACTTCCTGCAGTTGTACAGGTGACAGTAGAAGGAACTACATTTACTCTTCCTGTCTGGCACAATTTTCATTCAGAGAAGTAGACAGCTTTAAACGTAATGAGCCCACCATTATAAGTAGTATTTAAGGAGAGACTGGACGTCTCTCTGTGTCTGGGTTCATACACTGGAAAGAGTGCATTTGTATATATTTTGTAAATTGTAAAACATATTCTGCAGTGGAAAGATGCTATTATTGCTGCGTATATTCTGAGGGAAGTAGCACTGTCGGAATGAATGATGACTTTCATAGTCTCCTTTTCAATTCGACAAATCTGTGAATCCATCAAAATAAAGTAGGGAGTTTTAACAAGCAAAAAATTATGTCATGCATGCAGATTCAGCAACTGGTCATAGCTTAAGAATAAGCAGATTGATTGCTCTGTTTTAAGTAGGAGGTTTTGTAGATCTGTTATGTCTGCGAGTAGTTAACAAATGATCTCAAAGAATCCAAGGCAAATTACCTTTTGATATAATCTTGGGCTGCAAAGATAAGGAGACTGGGGAAAGAGGAATCAGATGAAGGAGAGGAATTAATCTACCTGCTTATGAGCAGACACACCTTAGTCAAACCCTATGCTGCCCCACCTGCATTTGACCCCAGGGAGTAATGAAGTGGGTCTCAAGCATTCTTGAGAAAATCTGCTATATATGTAACTTTTTATTACTCAGTGCACAGAAGCTTATATTTAAATGTTAACATTCACATGAAGACTTTCAAAAGAAAACAAATTAAGTATTCAAATAGACTTCTTTAAAAATTTTTAAAATTTCTTTTTAAAATTTCTTTTCAGTGTCCAGAATTCATTATTTATGCACCATACCCAGTGCTCCTTGCAATATGTGCCCTCCATAATAGCCACCACCAAGCTCACCCCACCTCCCAACTCCCTCCCCTCCAAAACCCTCAGTTTGTTTCTCAGAGTCCACAGTGTCTCATGGTTTGTCTCCCTCTCCAATTTCCCCCAACTCCCTTCTCCTCTCCATCTCCCAATGTCCTCTGTGTTATTCCTTATGCTCCACAAGTAAGTGAAACCATATGATAATTGACTCTCTTCTTGACTTATTTCACTCAGCATAATCTCTTCCAGTCCCATCCATGTTGATACAAAAGAATAGACCACATACTGGGTCACAAATCAGGGCTCAACCAATACCAAAAGATTGAGATTATTCCCTGCATATTCTCAGATCACAGTGCCTTGAAACTGGAGCTCAACCACAAGGAAAAGTTTGGAAGGAATTCAAACACCTGGAAGCTGAAGACCACCTTGCTTAAGATGCTTGGCTCAACCAGGAAATCAAAGAAGAACTTAAACAATTCATGGAAACCAATGAGAATGAAGACACTTCGGTCCAAAACCTATGGGATACAGCAAAGGCGGTCCTAAGGGTGAAATACATAGCCATCCAACCCTCCCTCAAAAAAATAGAAAAATCCAGAACACACCAGCTGTCTTTATACCTTAAAGAACTGGAGAATCAACAACAAATTAAGCCAAATCCACACCAAGATTAGAGCAGAGATCAATGAGATAGAAACTAGAAATACAGTAGAACACATCAATGAAACTAGAAGCTGGTTTTTTGAAAGAATCAATAAGATCGATAAACCATTGGCCAAACTAATCCAAAAGAAAAGAGAGAAGACCCAAATTAATAAAATCAAATAGACTTTAAAAACTTTCTTCAGTTGATAGACAGCAGTTGAATCGGAGTTGAACTTTTACAGGGTAAGGAGGTGAGGGGAATATGTATCTTTGTGGTTTGGCGAAGGTAGCAATTTTATCTTTAATTGCCACGAAACTTGTTGTTAGAGATTGTTCTGGTTCTCATGTTTTTGGCTCAGGATTGTTGGTGCCATCTTGTCTGATAACAGTCAGAGTTGTAATTCCTCAGAGTTATGTTTTTGCAAGCCTTGTGGTCTGTTGGTTAGTTAAGGTTCAGGGGTAGGTGATGTAATGCCAAAAAACAAAAAAAGAAGAAGAAGAAAGAAAAAAAAAAGTGTGGGTGGGAGAGAAAAATGGGAGATAAAGCCACAATTGAAAGCAAAGGAGGAAATTGAGAATCCTCTAACATGTCTGCTTTAGTTTTTTTTTTCCCCAAGACACATTATGATTTATATTTTCTATGAATGTTGAATAAGGAAGCACACATACGCAAGCTTCTGTGCAGTTTTCATAGAGATGGAGTAAAACTCACAGTGATTTTACTAGACATTTGATTTAGATTTCTTACTGTTCCACTGAAAATGCTCTTCTGGATCAAATGTCTTAAGGCCGGTAGAAAGTACCACATCAAACAAATTGCTTTTCTTTTCCTCCTACTTAGTTTCAATGAAAGCAAAAAATTTTTATATTGAACAAAATCCTTACTACATGGCTTTCCTCTTTAAATTTTTTTAAAATTCAGATTTGTTGATTGCTCAAATATCCCCATTTTCATGCATTCTCTTGAGTTAAGATAAAAACGGTTTCTCCCACTGCAAATGCAGAGACATTTGAGAGGGGTAACACATGAAGTTCTTAGCAGTCATAACACCTTGCTAAAAATATGCTCACCAAACTACTCTCTTTTAAAATAGGAAATGTTTAGTATCATCTGGCTGCTAATCATCTATGTGGCTCTGGCTTATTTAGGCAAAGGCAAAGGAATGGGAAGGAGGAGGGCTGTAGCGAAATAGGAGAATAGGGGGTCAGTGCTGGGAAAGGATGATAAAAAGGCACGGAAAGAGAAAGGAGGTCATTTGTAAAACTGTCAGCTTACCTCACAGGTTGGCCTACAATTTGAACTTTGTTACAAACTGTGCTGAAAAAAACCCCTCACAAATGCTTTTCCTACATCTCTGTAACATTAACTACCTTTCCTGACTATATATCTCCAGAGCTTAAAGAATTGTCCTGCTTTGATAGCTGGGAAAAATCACAGCTTCATCTCTCAGAGGTACACCTGATTTATTACCACCTGGCAGCGGTTGAAGCTTTAGTCATGACCAGGATCATAAACATTTGTTGTTGTTGTTGTTGTATTTCAGATGTGCTCATACTCTTTGAATGTGGTCTCAGTCCTATTCTACAACTATATTAAGCACCTTCTTGAGCTCTGTAGGCATGGTGTCAGGTACCAGAGGAAAAAATGTGAGTAACCTAGAAAATGTCACCACCTTATGGAGTAAAATCTGGGCACATAAGAGTGTTACATGCTGATTTCAGACTGTTGAAAGATCTTTCCCGCTCTGGGAGCTGGGTTCACTGTCACCTCTGTCCCACTGCAGCTGCTAATCATGGAGGTCTTGGATGATGCAGATGTTCTTGGTAGGGCAGCCTTACGGTCTAAGGAATGAGGCCAAGGAACTTTGTAGTTCGTACCAAGAAAATTGATTCGTAGGATGTGACAAGTGGTACCAAGACTTGGCATCTCTCAAAAATTCAAATGCAGAGAATTTGGATCAAAGATCTTCCTTGAACTGTCTAGGTGATTGAGTCCTCAAACCCTCCCCTTCTATGAAGATGTTTTAAAACAGTTTGAATTCGCTATGACTATCTAAAACTCATGTTTTCTTTTACCTTCTGCCTATTTTAGCCAAAAAGTTTGATTAGCATTTCTCTGCTCCTATATACTATCATTTGAAACATGTTAAGTATGTGGGGGCAGAGAGACATAAACACTTGGGGTTTAGCTTCCAGGCACACTCTTAGAAAAGTAAGTTCTTGTCTATATGTCTGCTCTCCCTCCCTGCACGCAACCTGCATTGTTTCTCATTTTTATCTTACTGCTGGTGTCAACTTGTTGCTGTAGCTCTTGAGATACTATGCTCAAATTAAACTGGGTGGTGGGTAGGTAATGCAATTGTTATTTAAAAACTATTCGCAGCCACTTTCACCTTGTAGGTGGAGGGCTTTGGAATCATTCATAACAGAAGTTTAATTTATACTGTTTCTTTTCTCTTATGGTAATGGGTGGGGGGAGGAAAAAAATGTAACACAGATGTTCACTGGGGTCAACCTGCTCCTCAGCCTCGGGATGGGATAGGGTCAGGTCAAACTCTGCAACTATGTTTTATGGCAAGTCCAATGCCCTCAGGATTTCTGCAAATGCATTTGTGCTAGTCACTTCTGACTCCAGTTTCCTGCTTTTGTTGAATTCTCATTACTCTGAGTCTTGAGACTGCTTTATCTCTGCCCTGGCTTCAAGTCAGATGTGGGAGCATTTCCTTCTCTATTTTATGCCCTGCTTGTCCTCCTACTGCTCACCAGAGACAGCTGTGAATACAAAAAATTCAGTGAGATTTGGGGTTTCTTAGTGTAGGGAAGGGGCATATATAACACAGAAAACTTGAAATTGGGTATTAAATTTTTCTGGCCTCATAAAGTTCCTTGGCCATTGTTTCCAAATCAAGCTCTGACCTCTGACTTCTCTCTGCGTAACCCTCTCTTTACCTCACCTTCTGTCCCAACAGCACAAATAATCATTTTACTTTCACATGCAGAAAAATGCAACTCTCCTCAAACTAGAATATATTTCCTCTGGGTACGTGTTCTGTGTACATTTGAAAAGAGTGCATATTCTCTTGATGTTGAATGGAGTGCTTTATAAATGTCAATTAGGTCAAGTTTAACAGCGCTGTTCAAATCTTCTATGTCTTTACTGTTTTTCAGTCTACTTGTTCTATCAGTGATTGAAGAGGTGTGGTAAGATGTCTAACTAAAATTTTGGATTTGTTTCTTTTTTTTTTTTTAACTTTATTTAAGCTTTATTTAAACATATAATGTAACCCCACCACCCTCTCCCAACCCCTCTTCCCCCCACCCCCCTCAGTTTGTTTTATGACATTAAGAGTCTCTTTTGGTTTGTCTCCCTCCCGATCCCATCTTGTTTCATTTTTACTTTTCCTACCACCTTAACTCCCACCCCCGTTGCATCTCCACTTCCTCATATCAGGGAGATCATGTGGTAGTTGTCTTTCTCCAGTTGACTTATTTCGCTAAGCATAATACGCTCTAGTTCCATCCATGTCGTCGCAAATGGTAAGATTTCATTTCTTTTGATGGCTGCATAGTATTCCATCGTATATATATACCACTTCTTCTTTATCCATTCATCTGTTGATGGACATCTAGGTTCTTTCCATAACTTGGCTATTGTGGACATTGCTGCTATAAACATTCGGGTACACGTGCCCCTCTGGATCACTACGTTCGTATCTTTAAGGTAAATACCCAGTAGTGCTATTGCTGGGTCATAAGGTAGCTCTATTTTCAATTTTTAAAGGAACCTCCATGCTGTTTTCCAGAGTGGTCGCACCAGCTTGCATTCCCACCAACAGTGTAGGAGGGTTCCCCTTTCTCCACATCCTCACCAGCATCTGTCATTTCCTGACTTGTTCATTTTAGCCATTCTGACTGGTGTGAGGTGGTATCTCACTGTGGTTTTGATTCGTATTTCCCTGATGCCCAGTGATGTGGAGCACTTTTTCATGTGTCTGTTGGCCATCTGGATGTCTTCTTTGCAGAAATGTCTGTTCATGTCCTCTGCCCATTTCTTGATTGGATTATTTGTCCTTTGGGTGTTGAGTTTGCTAAGCTCTTTATAGATTTTGGATACTAGCCCTTTATCTGATATGTCGTTTGCAAATATCTTCTCCCACTCTGTCAGTTGTCTTTTGGTTTTGTTGACTGTTTCCTTTGCTGTGCAAAAGCTTTTGATCTTGATGAAGTCCCAATAGTTCATTTTTTCCCTTGCTTCCCTTGCCTTTGGCGTTGTTCCTAGGAAGAAGTTGCTGCGGCTGAGGTCAAAGAGGTTGCTGCCTGTGTTCTCCTCAAGGATTTTGATGGATTCCTTTCTCACATTGAGGTCCTTCATCCATTTTGAGTCTATTTTCGTGTGTGGTGTAAGGAAATGGTCCAATTTCATTTTTCTGCATG
>ML101485.1:19071-39224 GCA_003697995.1 Taxidea taxus jeffersonii | reverse complement strand
CAGTATCTTATTATAAATGGCAATACAAGTGCTTAAAGATGCATGGGTAAAAAGTGGGTACCTGGTTAGTGTTTTTTTTTATTTTCTTTTTCTGTTTTTTAAGATTTTATTTATTTGATATTAGATAGAGACACAGTGAGAGAGGGAACACAAGCAGGGGGAGTGGGAGAGGGAGCAGCACGCTTCCAGCTGAGCAGGGAGCCCAGTGTGGGGCTCTGTCCTAGGACTTTGGGATCATGACCTGAGCCAAATGCAGATACTTAATGACTGAGATATCCTTGTTTAGTGGTTATAAGAAGCCCTTACGTAAATGGCCAGAGGCTAGCAAAGACTAGCCATAGGAGGTGATAAAGTGTTGACAGGATTCTAAGTAAAATTTTGAAGAAAAGTAGGGACAAGGGCAGACCAAGAAGAACAGATAAAATGTGGCTTTGTAGGAAGGATGAGGAAATGTTTGAGTCATGACTTAGAAGAAAGGAAAATATATGTGTAGGAATAATACTTTTTGGTTTTAGAGGCTGGCTTTTTGGAAATAAGACAGTGGGAAAGAGACATCTCTCTCACCCCAAATCGTAGAGCTACTCCTAGATATAAACCCTTGAGCAATTGCAAAACTACATGGACTAACAAGATAATGTTACATAATGTGATTTTTTTTTTCAGTCACATTATAAAATTTTGTCTTAGAATGAACATACTAATTTTTTCATTATTGAATGTTTTTGTAGATGTTATTCCACAATCTATGCAAGATTTGTTGTGTATGAATAATGACTTTCCTCCAAGAGCACATTGCCTGGTAAGATGGTAGGTATACTTTTACTCAGGTAACTTAGTATGTGGTTTGGGGTGACCCCATCATCTCCCCCAGGCTCAGTGATTTGCTAGGAAGATGCACAAAACTCAGCATATGGGTACACTTACTATGATTTATTACAACGACATCTACAAACAGAATCAACACAGGGAAAAAGTGGCTGAGGCAAATTTGGAGGAATTCATGTTTGAGTCCTTCCCTAATGGAGTCACACAGAACATACTTGATTTCCTTAGCAACAAGCTGTGACAACACCTATGAGATGTTTTCTATCAGGGAAGCTTGTTAGAGGCTCGGCTCTTAGGGTTTATATTTGGGGGCTGGCACCCTTTGACTGGTACATAACCAAATTTCAGACTCCCAGGAGGAAAGCGGGTGTTTAGCATAAACCACATTGTGTGTACAAACAGATTAAGCACAGTAACTCTTATTAGAGAGATTTTTGAGAACCTTCTCAAAATCCAAATTCCTAGAAGCCTGCCGAAGGTCAGCCTTGCATGCAGGCCATTCTAAGGATAGTAGTCACAGGCCTGCTGTTAACTCCTTTCTGCACAGTATATTTCATAATCTAGGTTAGAGCCTAACTATAATTCTGATGACTAGCATGGAACATTTGCATATCACAGAAAACTTAATATGTATTATTGGAAATTGAATAGAAGTAAAATGTTGATCTCAGTTACATGATAACATCATGACTCACTTATATCTTAATTATAAATGTGGTAAGTTAATATAAGAGGTACATCACACTTAAAAGGTCTTTCTCTTATTTTGGTAGGGGGGTGGTGTTGAAGCATACCGCCACCAAAATGTCTCAAGTGTGAATGTGTGATCAAGAAAGGAGACCTAGTTAAAATAAATTTATATACTGGTTTTACATTAGTGTGTTGGTGTGAGTTGGTCTTTTAATTTCTTTTTTTAAAAAGATTTATTTATATATTTATTTGAGAGAAAGAGAGAGAGAGAGAATGGATATGCAAGTGAGGGGAGGGGCAGAGAGAGAGGAGAATCCTCAAGCAGATTCCATAGTAGGCAAGGAACCTGATGCCCCTGAAATCATGACCTGAACTGAAATCAAGAGTCGGATGCTTAACCAACTGAGCCACCCAGGCACCCCTTGATTTTTTATTAAAGAATTTCTAAGAAAGGAAAAAATGATATCTTTGCTTCTTTTCTCTTCATGCTAGTGTGATTACTATAACAAGTAGACTGTAGCACACTAAAAAAAACTAATTGCAGATGCAGATAAACTGGATATTGTTATAAGTATGCCTGTCATTTTAGTGTGATCTTTTAGTAACTGTGAACTTAAACAAGTTAAATATAAGAGAATTTAGTACGTTGCCGTTTAATTTAATCCATCCAGATTCTCTTCTGATCTTTTAAAATGTGAATGTATACATTTAAAATGACAGAATACATCAGAAGGCAGCATGATTCATAGAACATGACTTTGTATGTATTCATTCGCTCAACATTAATTGAATACCTACTGTTTGGCCAGACACTGAATTAAATACACTTATGTTTAATTTCTAGCTCAATACTTACTGTCAACTTTGGGAAAATTACTTATTTTCTCAGAGTTGGTAAAGACAGGATAATAAGTAATAGGTACCTTTAAGAGTAACTGCGAGGATTTAGTAAAATAATGGTACATAGTATGTTTACCAGACTCTGAATGCTGTTACATAATTTCTGTTGAGCTGTTTTTTTAAAAGTTTCTAAATAGACATGAATTTTGAGGGAACATCATGTAACCCATTATAGTCTTACATCTTGTCTCCCCCAATTCATGTCCATCCCACAGACAAAACATATTCATTCTTTTCAGCTTTTTAGTATTTATTTCCTAAAACTGGGTTTGACACATAGTCCATAGTTTAAACATATTTTTGAATAAATAAGCAAAACCTTTCTATGTATTAATGAAGTACTTGTTAGTGATATATTTCTTTATATTAATGAAAATCACTTGTTAGTAGTTTTTTTAACCTTTACATTTACTTTAAAATTTTTTTATTTTAAAAATTAGCATATAGTAAACTTGACTTTTTTTTAAAATGAATAGTTCCCTTACCTTCAACACATATGTATAGATTTTTAAAAACTACTACCATAATCAGGATATACAATAAAGTATAACCTCCTAAAAAAAACTCTTCTTGTCCATTATTGTTTCTGGCAATTAATGATATATTTTTAGTTTTGATAGCTTTGTCTTTTCAAGAATGTCATAGAGATAGAATCATATAGTAACTGTTTGAGACTAGTTTCTTTCCATGTAATGCTTTCAAGATCCTTTTAAGTAATTCTGTATCAGTAGCTTATTCCTTTTATTGCTGAGTAGTATTCTCTTGTAAGGGTATACCACATTTTGTTTATTCATTCACTTGTTGAAGGATATTAAGGCTGTTTCTAGGTTTGGGCATTTATGATTAGAGCTGTTACAAATATATGTGCACAGATTTTTGTGTGAAAGTACATTTTTAGTTCACTGGGCTAAATACTTGGGTTGAGATTGCTAGTTATATGGTAAGTGTTTATTTTTAACTTTATAAAAATTGACCAAAATATATTGTTGGGACTGCATCAAAATATAAAGCTTCTGCACAATGAAGGAAACAGCAAAACTAAAAGGCAACCTACTGATTGGGAAAGATATTTTCAAATGATCTATCCCATAAAGGGTTAGTATCCAAAATATATAAAGAACTGATACAACTCAACACCCCAAAATCAACCCAATTAAAAAATTGGCAAAATGGACAGACATTTCTTCAAAAAAGACATCGAGATGGCCAAACAGACATGTGAAAAGATGCTCAATATCGCTCATCAACAAGGAGATGAAGATCAAAACTACAGTGAGATACCACCTCACAATTGTCAGAATGGCTGAAGTCAAAAACACAAGAAACCATAAGTGTTGATGAGAATGTGGAGAAAAAGGACCCCTCTTGCACTGTTGGTGGGAATGCAGACTGGTGTAGCCATTGGGGAGAACAGTATGGAGGTTCCTCAGAAAGTTAAAAATAGAACTACCCTATGATCCAGTCATCACACTACTGCATATTTACCCCCAAAATATGAGAACACTTATTCAGAGGAATATGTGGATCCCTATGTTTATATATATATGTTTATATAGCAGCATTATTTATAAGAGCCAGGATAAGAAAGCAGCCTAAGTGGGTCCGAGGATAGATGAATGGATAAAGAAGATGTGTTCGTGCTCACACATGTACACAGACACAGACACAGTGGAATATTACTCAGCCATAAAAAGAGTGAAATCTTGCCATTTGCAACATCATGGATGGAGCTAGAGCTGGGGAAATAAGTCATAAAGACAAATACCACATGACTTCATTCATGTAGAATTTAAGAAACAAATGAACAAAAGGAAAAAAAAAGATAAACCAAGAAACGAAATTATAGAGAACAAACTGATGGGGAGGTGGGTGGGGTGATGGATGAAATAGGTGATGGGGATTCAGGAGTGCATGTGTCATAATGAGCCTTGGGTGATATATGGAATTGTTGAGTCACTATATTGTACACCTGAAACTAGTGTAACATTGTATGTTAACTATGCTGGAATTAAAAACAATTAAAAAAAGAAAAAGAAATGACCAAACTGATGTCCTGAGTGACTGAACCATTTTGCACTTCTACCAGCAATGTATGAAAGTTCCATTTGCTCTTTGTAGTCATCAGCATTTGTTGCCAGTATTTTTTATTTTAGCCATTGTAATAGGTGTGCTGTCCTGTCAATTTATTAATTTTTTACTTTATGGTCATGTTTTGGTGCCATGTCTAAGAACTCTTTGCACCAGGTCCCGGAGTTTTCTCCTGTGTTTTAAAAATAAACTGAAAAAAATTTTTTGGTTTATTTTACATTTATAGAAAGTTTCAAAGATAGTGCAGTGTGTTCTGGTATATCCTCACCCAGTTCTTCCTACTGTTCAGCTTATTTTACCATGATATATATGTCAAAACTGAGAAACCAACATTGGTCCCTTATTATTAGCTTAACTTTAACTAGTTTTTCCACTAAAGTCCACTTTCTGATTTAGGATCCAAGCATTTAGTCATCATGTCTTTTTAGTTTGTTTGGTCTCAGGTCTTTGAAAGTGTCTCAGTCTTTCTTTATTTTTCATCTCCCTAACAGTTTTGAGGAGGTTGAGTCAGGTATTTTGTAGAATGTCCTTTAATTTGGTTTGTCTCTGTTTTGCTTTTGATAACAGTTGGGGTTGTGGGATTTTGGAAAGAATACCATTGAGATGAATTACCTTTTTATCACATATCAGAAGGTCATGTTATCAACATGACTTAATGACTAGTGATGTTAAATTTGATCCTATGGCCAATTCTGTGTTTTATTCTAAAAGTTTTACATCTTGCGGGGCGCCTGGGTGGCTCAGTTGGTTAAGCAACTGCCTTAGGCTCAGGTCATGATCCCAGAGTCCTGGGATCGAGTCCCACATTGGGCTCCCAGCTCCATGGGGAGTCTGCTTCTCCCTCTGACCTCCCCTCTCATGCTGTCTCACTCTGTCTCTCTCAATAAATAAATAAAATCTTTTAAAAAATTGTTTAAAAATTTTACATTTTGGATGTAGATCTATAATCTATTTCAAGTTAATTTTTTGTATAGGTAAGATTTTTGGGTCAGGGTTCTTTTTTTGCAAACGAATGTTCAGTTGTTCCACTATCATTTGTTGAAAAGAGCTTCCTTTTTCCATTGACTGACACTTATGCCTTTGTCAAAAATCATTTGGCCATATTTGTGTGGGTATATATCTGGTTGTTCTTGGTTTCTGTAATTTTAAGTCCTTAATTTAGGTGGTGTGATTCGTCCAACTCTTATTTCTCCTTTTCTCACTTGTTTTGACTTTTCTAGCTCCTTTGCTTTTCCACTTATATTTTAAAATTAGTTTATTTATATCTACAAAAAGTCCTGCTGGGGCGCCTGGGTGGCTCAGTCGATAAGCACCTTTGGCTCAGGTCATGATCCCAGAGTCCTGGGATCTAGCCCTGGATTGGGTTCCCTGCTCAGCAGAGAGCCTGCTTCTCCCTCTCCCACTGTTCCTGCTTGTATTCCTTCTCTTGCTGTGTCTCTGTCAAATAACTAAATAAAAACTTAAAAAGAAAAACCAGTCCACCTGCAATTTTGATTGTAATTGCCTTAAATCTCTAGACAGTTTAGGGAGACCTGATATCTTTGCTATGCAGTCTTTCATTTTATGAACATGGTCTCTCAAGTTAGTTACATCTTCTTTGATTTATTAGTGTCTTACTGTTTTCAGCATGTAAATTCTGTATATGTTTTGTCAGATTTTTTTCTCTAGATTTTTATTTAAATTCCAGTTAATTGATACATAGTATAATGTTAGTTTCAGGAGTAGAATTTAGTGATTCATCACTTAAATACAACACCCATTGCTCATCACAAGTGCTCACCTTAATACCCATTACCCTCTTAACCCCATACCCTTGCCCACTTTCCCTCCAGCAGTCCTAAGTTTGTTCTCTGGTTGAGTCTGTTCCGTGGTTTTCTTCTCTCCTTTTCCCCTCCTCCCCCTATGTTCATCTTTTTCCTTTATTAATTTGGAATGTGGAATTTATTAAATTCCACATATGAGTGAAATCTTGGTATTTGCCTTTCTCTGACTGACTGACTTTACTTGATGCAATATACTCTAAGCTCCATCTAAGTCATTGCATATGTGAAGATTTCATTCCTTTTTATGGCTGAGTAATATTCCTGTGTGTGTGTGTATACCCTACAGCTTCTTTTTAAAAAATATTTATATATTTGACAGGCAGACAGGCAGAGGGAAAGGGAGAAGCAGGCTCCCTGCTGAGTAAGGACTTGATCCCAGGATCCTAGGAACTTGACCTAAGCCGAAGGCAGAGGCTTAACCCCCTGAGCCACCCAGGTGCCCCATGAGGTGTCTCTTTTTAATATAGATTAAGTCAGGAAATTGTTTTCGGAGGACGCATTACCTCACTTGAATCCTGAGAGACAAGTGAAAATAAGTCAGGTGAAGTTAGATAAGAAGATATTCAGGGCAGAACAAGAGCATTAGTGAAGATGTTAATGCTTAAATTAGGAATTTTAAACATGCAGGTAGTTTGTTTGGTAAGCCTGGAGTGTAGCAACAGAGGGTTGAGAATTACAAAAGATGAGAGGGTATCTGTGTATTTTGGGCCTACTGTGAAGAGGGCATCTTAAGAAGATTTCATAATATTCTTATTTTTTTTTCATAATGTTTTTAAAATATTTTATTTATTTGACAGAGCAAGAGAGTGAGGGAGAGCACACAAACAGGGGGAGTGGGTGAGGGAGAAGCAGGCTCCATCCGGGATCCTGGGATCATGACCTGAGCTGAAGGCAGACTGGGCCACCCAGGGGCTCCCATAATGTTCTTATACTTGTTTTTTAAATAGAATTTTAAGATTTTAATTGTTGCAAACTAAAATTTCATAATTTTCAAGATTATAAATTACCAGTCATGCTTCTTAGCAGCTGAAGATTAGCATACACAGAAGTGTTCATCTATAAACATTTCTTTTTTAAAAAATTAGTTAATACTAAAACAATGACGTTGAAAATTTGGTAAGTATTATGCATAATATTCATTTATACCATACATATACAATTAGTATGGGTTGACTGTTGAAATGAGATAAAATTAATGTATGATTAACTTATATTTGGGGGGCATCTAGGTGGCTCAGTTGGTTAAGCGATTGCCTTTGGCTCAGGTCATGATCTTGGGGTCTTGGGATCAAGTCCCCCATTGGGCTTTCCTGCTTAGTGGGGAGACTGCTTCTCCTTCTTCCTCTAACCCCCCCACCCCCCCTGCTTGTGTTCTTGATTGCTCCCTCTCTCTTTCAAATGAATAAATAAGTCTTTAAAAAACCCCAAAACATATTTAAAATCAAACTTTACAAAATAAAGTTTTGGCATTTATGGCAATACTCAGTCTTGGTAGTTCATCTATCTGCATCTATTTTGAAATCTTATAAATTTCACTTTTTATATTAAGCAGCAGCCAGATAAGCTCTAAGCCTGTTTAAAATTTTTAAGGGTATTTTATAAAACTAATCTTTAAAAGATATGTGGGAATGATCAGTTTTTATGGTATAGGCAAGATAATTGATGTTGATGTGATTTGTTGGATACTTCTCTCTACCTTCTTATATACCTCTTACCTTCTAATGGTAGATTCCTGAAAACATAAGTAGAGAGAGATTTATTCCCTTGTTACTCCTTATAAAATAAGTACCCCTGGAAATGATACAGACATTAACCTAGGAGACATTTATGCCCAAATGTAAATTTGTGAGATCTTTACTGAGCAGAGGTTTTAATAAGAAGGAATTGAAGGCAGGATAATGAGCCTCTCTACAACCTACACATGTCCACATCTTAAAACCTGTGAATTTAGGTTACATAGGGATCAAGGGAGCAGATGGAATTAGGGTTGCTAATTAGCTGTGTTTAAGATTGGAAGATTTATCCTGGAATATCTGGGTGGGCCCAGTGTAATCACAAGAGTTCTTTTTTTTTGTTTTGTTTTGTTTTAGAGAGACTGTGTGCTAGGGGGTTGGGGAGGATAGTGGCGGGGGCGGGGGGGGGGGGGGGGGGGGAGAATCTTAAGCAGGGTGCACGCCCAGTGTAGAGCCCAACACGGGGCCGTCACAACCCTGAGCTCAAGACCTGAGCCAGAATCAAGAATCTGATTCAAGAGTTGGATGCTTAACTGACTGAGCCACTCAGGCTCTCCATAAGAGTATTTTAAAGTGGAGAAAAGGCAGAAGAGAGTCAGTGTTTGGTGTAATATGAGAACTTGGCCTGCTTTTGCTGGATTTGAAGAAGGTAGCCAGGAGCTAAGGAATGAGGGGAGCCTCTAGAAACTGGGAAAGGGAAGGCATGAATTCCCGCTTTTGAAACTTCAAAAAGGCATACAACCTTGCTGACCAGTTGATTTTAGCATGCTGAGACTTGTTGCCCTTTTGACCTAGAGAATTACAAGATAATGAATTTCTTTTAAGCCACCAATTTTGTGTTCCTTTGTTACAGCAGCAGTATGAAAGCAACACAGAAAGTGGGGGCATAAGTGCTATATGTCTGGGAGGCTCTGAGTTTGAAAAAATACACAAAGTATAGCTGGGTTTAACTCATGATGATTTTTGTCTCTGTGGTTTTGCCTTTGTCCAGCCTAGTCTTTGGACCTTCAGCTCAACCACACTTTAAGGGAATAGCAGCAACAAAGTAAAGAAATGGCCCACAATCTTGTAAATTGTGTAGTTGAATAATTATGATGGCTTTTAAAAAATATGTATTTTTATGATTTTAGTGCATTTTTTGGATGGCTATAGAAAGAGATATGTGGAAAAGGACCTGATAGTTTTGAGAGAATGGTATTTTAGAGTAGCTCTAAAGACCTGTAAGATGTTCTTAACTCTTTCAAAAGCAGAAATGTTCAGAAGACTTCTAGTGATGGTGGTGACATAACACAGTTGGCAGTTCCTTTTCTGCAAAAAGAAAAAGCATAAAACTGGAAAATATTGGCAAAACAACTATTTCAGGGTACTGGAAATTACCCAAAGGCAGACAACAAATTGAGAAGCATTTATTTTTGAAAAATTACTGGTGTCTCATTTAAGATAGATGGATACTCTGACCCTTTTGCCTGGACTGTTTATACCACTGCCTGTTTTTCCCCCAGTCTGTGGTGGTGAGAACTGTGGCTTTCCAGTCTAGACTGGTCATGAAAACCACCATTCTGTTGGCAGATGAGCAGACTTGATCTGGGTAGAGGGCAAAAACCTGTATCTCTGCCATCTAAGAGTAGTGGACTTGATTGAGCACGGATGAATGAGGAAAACTGTATCTGAACTAAGCTGAGATTGTAGTTCTAGTTCAAGGCATTTGGTGGGTTAGTCAGAAATTTAATAGGGACATATTATATGTATGAGAGCCATAGAAGAGTTGAATACACTTAACTACACTTCCCTTTATCATAGGGAAACTATGTATGTGCAGGAGAGATGTAAGAGAGCCCAAACACAAGAACTGGTTGCAACTTTAAATGCACCTGCACCTCTTCCCAGCAGATCAGTCAGCAGAAAATGAAAGTCTCATAGGCTCAAGTGTTTGAGCATATTCTTTACCCCAATTACTTTCTTACCACAAAGCAGTATTGACAGTAGGTAGCCCCAGGGAGCCAGGCTAAGAACAATAAAATAGTTGAATAGAGGAACCAGTAGTTGAATATCTTGGGAAAGACAGATTATACAGTTAAATCTTGACAAGTTATTAGATACAAGCAAAGAACCCTCAGAAAAGTTACACTTGGCTTTACTGTATTATCTTAATGTAGTTTTCAACAACAAATTACTAGGTATACAGGGTCACACAGGAAAAATGTGACCCATATGTAAGTGGGAAAAAAGCAGAAATTGGGACTCTTAATGGGATTGAGCCATAACTTCAAAGCAGTTATAAGTATGCTAAAAAAAAATTGAAGGAAGTATATTCGGAGAATTAAAAATATGCTACCAATGAGTCAAATTGGAAATCTCAGTAAACTATAATGAAGAACCAGATGGAAATCTTAAGAGTTTAAAAGTATAACTGAAATAAACTTTCACCAGGTAAGCTCAAAAGCAGATCTGAGAAGTCAGAAGAAAGAGTTGGATTTGAAACATTAATAGAAGTTATCCAATCCAAAAAACAGAAAGAAAAAGAATAGGTAAAAATGAACAGAACTTAGGATATCTGTGGGTCAATATCAGGTGTTCCAAAGCATACAGGTAATAAATGGGTGTCCCAGATAAAGAGAGAGAAAGGGGAGGGGGAAAATACTCAAAGAAATAATGACTGAAAACTTCTTAGATTTGATGAAAAAATACTTACTTATGGACCCAGGACTCTCAGTGAATCCCAGTTGGGATAAACACAGCAAATCAAATCTAGACATATTATGGTCAACTTGTTGAAACCCAAAGCAAAGAGAATCTTAAAAGCAGCAGGAGAAAAATGACTTGTTATATACAAAAGAAAAATACTATTTGCTGACAAAAACACTGGAGGCCAGAGGGCAGTGCAAGGACATAGTGAGTACTGAAAGAAAAAAGTGTATTGAAAGGAAAAATGCGAGCCAAGAATTATATATCCAACAAAACTGTCTTTCAAAATATAAAGATGAAATAACAACATTGTTATATAAACAAAGGCAAAGGATTCATTGCCAGGAGACCTACCTTATAGTCAGTATTAAAGAGATGGTAACTTGGATCTATAGGAAGGAATGAAGAGCATTGGAAATACTCTAGTAAATACAAAAGGGATATTCTTTTAATTAACAAAGCTCTTAAGATTGCTTAAGCAATAATTACAACACTGTGCTGTTGGGTTTATAACATGGGTAAATGTAAGGTATATGACAGTATTGCACAAAGGAAGAGGGGAGGAAATGGAGCTATACTGTGTAAAATTGCTAGGTTTTACCAGAATTAATCTGAATAGATTATAAATTAAAGGTACAGATTGCAATATCCAAGGATGTCTGGGAGGATGAAATTGAAAAAAGAAATTACCTCTTGAACACCTCCATTTTCTCAGGTATATTGTACATGTTAGGTATAAATATGTCCAAGAAATCTTTTTATTTATCATTACTCTTTTTGGTGATCCAGTATTTTATGCATATATTCTTTACACTATTTGAAGAAGCTCTGAATATATTTATTTCTCTTTTTTTTGTGGAGGAGGGACAAGAAGGAGAGGGGGAGGGAATCTTAAGTAGGCTCCACACCCAGCACAGAACGTGACATGAGACTCAGTCTCATAACCCTCATGACCTGAGCCCAAAGCAGGAGTTGGACACTTAACTGACTGAGCCACCCAGCTGTCCCTGAATATATTTCTTTCTAAAATAAGAAAGAAACTCTACGTGTAAGAGATGTAAAATGGTAGCAGTCAGAGTTGGCAGTGTGTTTTTATGATTTTCCTATGCAAAATAAATAACAGGCACAACAAATATTGGTTATTTGTTGTTGCTTTCAGTCTTTATTGGAGCAAGAAAGAAAAATGTATTTTAAAACAAAATAGATAAAAATGAATGATTGTCCTACCTTTCTCAGTTGGAGTATGTGATGCTAAGGCACATTTATATTTAAATTTAGTATTTAGCAGGAACATGTGTAATCTGTTAGATAAATCAGTTCTATTATTAAGAATTACCATAGTGGGGGGCGCCCGGGGGGCTCAGTGGGTTAAGCCTCTGCCTTCAGCTCAGGTCATGATCTCAGGGTCCTGGGATTGAGCCCCCAAATGGGGCTCTCTGCTCAGCAGGGAGCCTGCTTCTCCTCCTCCCTCTGCCTGCCTCTCTGCCTACTTGTGATCTCTGTCAAATAAATAAATCAAATATTTAAAAAAAAATTTTTTTTTAAATTACCATAATGGGATTTTTATTTGTGTTGAAATGTTTGAGTGCCTCATAAACATAAATTACTAGAGTAGATATTGTAGGATACATAAAAATTTATTAATGAAACTTACCTTACCATTTTACTCCCCCTTCACTTTTCCCATTCTCTCCTCTCAATCCCTCCCTTTATACACACATAAAAAAGGGGGCTTAAACATCTCATACTTACTAATTTTGGATAGCCAAGCAGGAAATCATGAGAAATATGGGATATGTCTATCTGGATATTTTATGAGTATGTGTTACATGTATATGTTTTTGTGCTTTTGAGTTGTGAAATTTTTTCATAAATTAGATTCTGCAATGCATATTCTGATACACATTTGTCATAGCATTTCATGATTGCTTTTATGTCAGTAAACTTTTTTTAATACCTTGTTATTTTTTTAATGACTGTCAAGTATCATGTAGTATGAGAGGGTTCTGTCATTACTTACCCATTTTTTCCCCACTGAAGAATATTTAGGTTGTTTTTAGTTTTTACAGTTAAACTGTTACAATGAACATCATTATGCATTAAGGTATACCTCATTTTTGTGCTTTGTTTTACTGTATTTTGTAGATACTGCCTCTTTTACAAATTGAAAGTTTGTAGCAACCCTGTGTTGAGCAAATCTATATCTGCAAGTCTTTTTTTCTGGTATTCACTTCTGGTCTCTGTGTCATATTTTGATAGTTCCTGTAGTATTTCAAACTTTTTCATTATTCTCTTTGTTATTGTAATCTGTGATTGCTGAAATCTCAGAAGATTGTTAGAATTTATTAGTAATAATGTATTTTTTATTTAAGATATTTATACTTTTTTGACATAATGCTGTTGGCATACTTAATAGACTACAGTATAGTATAGAAGAAACTTTTATATGCATTGGGAAACTGAAAAAATCATTATACATGCTTGATTTTGATATTTGCTTTATTGTGGTAGTCTGGAACTGAACCCACAGTATCTTCAAGGTATGCTTGTATAGCTTTGTGCATTTGTATGAATGTTTTTTTAAAGTAGATATAGGAAATATAATTAGTTCAAAGTTTGTAGATTTTAAATTTTGATATATCCTGCCTTTTTGTTCTCCAAATGTTTAAAAGGTTTATACCACCATCTGTGGCATGTCCCAAACTCTTGACGATACTGGATCTTAACCAATATTTTATATTTTTTTGCCAATTAAATTGGTAAACAGTGGTTATCTCTTCTTTTAATTTTATTTTCCTAATCAATAAGTTGAACATCTTTGAATAGAATTCTTATCTGTTGATACTTCTTATTCTTTAAAATATGTATCACTTTTGCTCATTTAACTTTTTTGTTGTGGTAAAACAACAAAATTTACTGTTTTAACCATTTTTTAAGTATACACTGGTGTTGAGTACATTAATATTTTTGTGCAGCCATCAGCAGTATTCATCTCCAGAGCTTTTTCATCATCCCATACTGAAACTCTGTACCCATTAAATGATAACTCAACCCTTCATCCGCCAGGCCCTATAAGCACTGTTCTATGTTCTGTCTCTGTAGGTTTGACTACTCTGTGTACCTCATGTAAGTGTAATCATACAGTATTCATCCTTTTGTGACTGCCTTATTTCAGTTAGCATCAGGTCTTCAAGGTTCATCTGTGTGTTGTAGCATGTTATCAGAAGTTCCTTCAGCATTTCACTGTATACACATACCACATTTTATGTATCCATTAATCTACTGATAGACATTTGGATTGTTTTTGCGTTTTGGCTTTGTGGATAAGGTGCTGTGAGCAGGCATGTTCAAGTATCCCTTTGTGTCCCTGCTTTTAATTTTTCTGGGTCTATAACCAGATATGAAATTACTGTTCATTCTGTGTTTCAGTTTTTGAAGAATCACTGTACTGTTTTTCCATAGTGGCTGTACCATTTTACATTTATAGCATTCATGCTCAGTGGTTCTCATTTCCCCATATCCTTGCCAACATTTATGTGTTTTATTTTGCTTTACAATAGCTATCCTAGTGGGTGTGAAGTCATATCTCATTGTGAGTTTCATTTACATTTTCTTAATTAGTGATGTTGACCACATCCTTTAATGTGCTTATTTTCCTATTGTGTATGTTTTTTGGACTAGTGTCTATCTACATTCTTTGTTCACTTTTTAATCTGGTTGCTTGCTTTTTGTTATTGATTTTTCTCATCTTTTAAAAGCCTCCACTTAATGTTTGCTTAGTTGAAGTCATTCTCAGGCCTCAAGTAGGTCTAGTACAGATAGTAGATCAGTGATATATATTGAGTCTTCACAGATAATAATAGTATCTGGGAAAATACATTAGAATTCAGAGAAGAGAGCATATTTAACAGGAGCAATGGGGTAGTATTTGATGTAAATCTTCAATGAAAGTATCAGTCAGATACTGATAGAATGAGGGAAAACATTAGAGGAAACAAAGACATAGAGGACACAGTTAATTTTATTGCATATATACAGAAAGTTCAGTTTGGCTTATTTGTTGTTATTGGGAGTATACACTGGCACAGTTTGTGTGTGTGTGTGTGTGTGTAGAGGGAGAAGATGGTTTGGCAGCAGCTATAACAGATGCAGATGTTCTTTTATCCAGCAACTTATGGGAGTTTATCCTATAGTTATATTTGTAGAAATAGATAGTAGTAGTATTGTTGGCAGTGGCATAAAACTGGAGACAGAGTACTGATGAGTAGGGGATTACCCTATTATAATCTTATTTGAGGTTAGGATGAATACATGGATAGATTATTTCTGGAAGAATAACCAAAAACAGTTGACAGTGGTTTGACTCTAGTGTGGGTGATGGCATGGGAAAAAATGTTCACTTGTTTTGTTTTCTTTCTTCTAGGACATTAAAAAAAGAGCAAAGTATATTTTTAAAGACCTTTAGAGCTTAAAATTCATAGCTCTGGATTCTATGCAGTATATAATGCCATTTCTGTATAACTAATTTTTTATTTCAGGAGTAGGAGGATGGAGGCAAGATGAGAAGATGAACTAAATTTTTGTCATCTAAACAATAAATAGATTATGGGTTGGACTGTTTTTATTTTTTTATCTTTATCATTGTTTGTGGGATTTCTTGAGAATGTTTGTAAAAATAAGCCTTCACAACTCTACATATCCCATGTTAAAATAAATTAGGCAAAAGGGGATTTCCTTTCATAAATTAATTTTTAAAAATATTAAATAAAAATACATTTAGGAGTGACTAGAACAGGAATTTTCAATAGGCAAAATCACTTTCGTGAACTTATATTTTTGTAAAGTTTGGCCACAAATGTGTGGTATTTAAAGGACTTGACAACTAAATGAGAGGTTTTCATTTTTGTAAGATACTGTACCAAGAGTAAGCCATTCTCTGATTATTTTGTGACTCCTGTCTGCTGTGTGTTATTGAGCAAAAGAATATAAGAATTTGTTTGAGCACCAGCGTGGCTCAGTCATTTAAGCATTGACTCTTTTTTTTTTTTTAAAGGTTTTATTTACTTATTTGACAGACAGAGATTATAAGTAGGCAGAGAGGCAGGCAGAAAGAGAGGAAGGGAGACAGGCTCCCTGCTGAGGGGAGAACCTGATGCGGGGCTCCATCCCAGGACTCTGAGATCATGACCTGAGCTGGAAGGCAGAGGCTTTAACCCACTGAGCCACCCAGGCGCCCCTAAGCATTGACTCTTGATTTTGGCTCAGGTCATGATCTCAGGGTTGGGAGATTGAACCCCGCTTCAGGCTCAGTGCTGGGGGTGGAACCTGCTTAAAATTCTCTCCCCCCTCTCTGCTGCTCCCCCACCCTCTTTCCCCTTCTGTTAAAAACAAAACAAAACAAAACAAAAACCAACAGTATAATAATCCCTTAATTGAGTAAATCACGTTTTCACATTTAGATAGCACAAATACATGATGGCTGATAATTATCTTCCTCCCATTTGGGGAATCTTTTCATGTCAGTGGATTTAATGCTATCAGCTAATTAAAGCAAGATTTCAGTCTTGGAAACTTAACTTTAAGGCAGAACTGTTAATGCTTTTTCTTTTGTGATTTCAGCAAATTGCTTTTAATTTTTCAAGAATTGAGAGGAATTAGGTGAATAACGGAAGTCTTTTACTAAATGAAGGAAATTCATGTTATTTGTCAGTTAAGTTGCCATTGAAAAAAGAAACACTTGGGCAACACATATACGAAAAAAGAAACACTTGTATCTCAGACATGACTTGCTAAACTTCAGGGAGATTTTTTTCAGGTTTTTCAAACAATGGTTTTGTATTCTGAAGTTTTCTCCGTTTAATGGCAGTAATTCTTTTTTTAAAGGTACGGACTGCGGGAATTTGTGGTGATTGCCCCTGCTGCAAACCATGATGCAGTTCTCAGTGAATCCAAGTGCAATCTTCTTCTGAGTTCTGTGTCTATTGCTTTGGGAAACACTGGCTGGTAGGTGGACATTTTGAAAAACCTAGACAATGAACTAAAAACTATTTTTAATTATAATTTATGAAGGAAAATGGTTCCTAAGTTAGATTTTTTAAAAATAAATTCTTAGGATTCCTACTTGTGCATTATTATATTGGAATATCATATAGGACAAACTCAAAACCTTTAGTGAATGCATTTCTAAAGGGAAATTTACTGAAATATTCAATGAATATTTGAAATGAAGAGCAAAGTTTGCTCTTTTTGTGTTTTGCTTTCAAATGTTTAGTTTATTTAAATTTTACAAAATCTAATGTTCACACTTAAAAACGGACCCTTGTCAATCTCAACTGAGATTGCCCATGTCAGATGACTCAAACTTTTTGCTGCTTTGTGTATGTCCGCAAATGACTGAAAGTGCTTAGAGTATTGATTTTGGGGTTACAGATAAATTTTAGGAAGTAGGTTTATTTGCAAATATGCAAATCTGTGAATAATAAGGATTGGCTCTATCTTCAAATGATAAAGTAAAAAATACCACTAATGTTTGATGTGTATTGTTTCATATCTGTGAATCAAATTTTATTTTGCCTATTGATGCTGGCAGGCCTGATCTGGACCCAGAGAGGGTCCCTCAGGACCATCTGAGGGGGTCCCTGGATGTGTGTAGGATAGAAATCAAATGTGAGCCAGCAGGAGATGAAAGCAGTGTTTATTAACGGCTATAGAGAGAATGCAGGTAGAGTATTTGAGAGACTGGAAAGGAGGAAGTCTCATCTTTGCTGGGGTCTGGGGTTTCTGTTGAGGATCATGGTCTGGTATATGTGCCCTCTCAGGCATCCAGGAACTGGTTAGAACAAAGGTGAGGGCCCTGTGTTATTCCTTGGAGCCAGGGTGTCTTGGCATGGAGATGCCTAGTGCTAGTGGTCCAGAATGTGCATATGACAGCTTTGTCTGGTCATTCTCATCTGGTCCTTCCTTAAATGTTATCTATTCTAGAGAAATCATTAACTCCTTGTCTCTTACAAAGAGGACATAAACTACTGAGCATGTGTAAAGTAGGGGTGCAGCTCCTAGCAAGAATAGAAGCAGGAAAAGGAGAAAAAAGATTTTTATGGAGTCCTTCAGTTTCCCTATCTCAGTATGATCATTTTTATTCAAGAAAATTTTCATTGTGCCTTTTTCTTACTTCTAGCTATTAAAAAACAGTTTTCTGAATATAAAATGCCATTAGATGATCATTTCTTCAGCTTATTAGTGTAAGGAGAGAAGAAACTAACAGTGTCTTTTATAAATATAAGTCTCATGAGTGATCCTTGCTTAGTGTTTTTAAATATTTGAGATTAAAATAATGGGGAAATCTTTAGTTTTAGGAATTACTCAGTGCTTAATAAACTTAAAGTCTATTCCTATTTAATTATGTCCTACAGCCAGGTGCCACTCTTTGTGCAAATTCATCACAAATGGCGAAGAATGTATGTGGGCGAATGTCAGGGTCATGGTGTCCGAACGGATTTTGAAATGGTTCATCTTCGGAAAGTGCCAAATCAGTACACTCATTTATCAGGTCTGCTGGATATCTTCAAATCAAAGATTGTGAGTTTGTATTGATATTGTCGGTCTTCTCTGGGATCCAGTTGAAAGTGGCAATTTGGTAATTTTATTGAGTATGTAGAAACATTTCTCTATAATATTGATGTAATTATGTGAAAGAAAGATATAATTACGTGAAAGAAAGATATAAAAGATATGTATGTCCAAAGAAACAGTATGCAGTTAGATTTTTAGTGTGCTAATGCTAAAGAACAACTAATTAAAATAATTTTGTTCAGTTTGTTAACATTTACTTACTATGTTACCTCTTTCTACTCCTTCTCTAATAGTAAAACAGTAGGCCATTGAACAATACAGGGGTTGGGGCCTTAACACTACACCTCCCCTGTGCAGTCAAAAATATACTTTTAGGGGCGCCTGGGTGGCTCAGTGGGTTTAAAGCCTCTGCCTTCGGCTCAGGTCATGATCCCAGCATCCTGGGATCGAGTCCCATATCGGGCTCCTTGCTTGGCGGGGAGCCTGCTTCTCCCTCTGCCTCTGCCTGCCACTCTGTCTGCCTGTGCTCGCTCTCTCTCTCTCTCTCTAACAAATAAATAAATAAAATCTTTAAAAAAAATAAAATAAAATAAAAATATATATATATACTTTTAACTTCTGACTCCCCCAAAACTTGATTTTCATTAGCCTGCTGTTGACTGGAAGCTACACCAGTAACATAAACACTTGATTAACACATATTTTGTATGTTATATGTATTATATATCATATTCTTAAAGTAAGCTGGAGAAAATAAAATGTTACTAAGAATGTTGTAAGGAAGAGGAAACACATTTATAGCACTATACTGTAAAAAGCTCATCTATAAGTGGACCTGCATTGTTCAGACCCGTGTTCAGGGGTCAGCTATTGCCATGCTACCCAGATGAGTGTGCTTCAGGTAGCTGCTTGTTTGGGATTTTGCCTGTGAGCTCCTTGACGTCTTAACACTTTTGCTTCTGAATTTTCTCCCTCCCCACGCCAAAACTTCATTTTATTTGATTTTTAGAATTAACATGGCTTAATATTTTATAACTGAGAGCAATAGGCTAAATGGAAAGTACTTAGTACATCCTTGCTGTTCCATAAAAACACTATCACAAAGATATGGAGGACTTACCTATGTTACTCTGGAGGAAGAAAATTAGGATTAAAGTCGAGGATCTGTTAGAAAGAGAGCAAAGCCAGATGAGAGTCCTCCACTTAGGGAACTATTCCTTACGGGCTTAAGTTGACACCCATCTCACTGAAGTGATCATACCAAACTGATGGCAGGTATCTCCTGGTATGATACATTGAACAGAATATATTATCACTTGTATTGCATTCCTGTCTGACGTGTTTAACATAAGTCAAAATGTGCAGGAACAATCTCATATTTCCAAACTGAGCCATATTTTGCAAAGTAACTGCCTTAGACCCTTCAAAAAGGTCAGTATCATAATTGGCAAAACAAAGATTGATAGCTCTTTAAATTAAGGGAGACTAAAATGACATAACAGCTAAATGCAATGCAAAATCCTTGATTGGATCCCTGACCAAAACAGAATAGCCAAAAAGGATATGATTGGGACAATTTTAGTATGGACTATATCTTAAACAATAGTGTCAGTATTACAATTCTTGAGTATGACAATTGTTGTATGGTAATTACATATATTTTACAGAGTTCCAGGTATGTATGTAAATATTTTTCCAAAAACTTTGACAAGCTTTAAGTACTGCTTCATTCTATATGTGTTTTGAGAAATATTTGAAAAAGATAAGTATGTATATATTTCTGTCCCATTTGTTTCCCTTTGCTCTCTCACCAGAAGTCTTTTTTTTTTTTTTTTAT
>ML101485.1:0-18971 GCA_003697995.1 Taxidea taxus jeffersonii | reverse complement strand
CTTTTTTTTTTTTTTTAATGTTTTATTTATTTATTTGTTAGAGAGAGTGAGAGAGAGAGAGAGCACAGGCAGACAGAGAGGCCGGCAGAGGCAGGGGAGAAGCAGGCTCCCTGCCGCGCAAGGAGCCCGATGTGGGACTTGATCCCAGGACGCTGGGATCATGACCTGAGCCGAAGACAGACGCTTAACCAACTGAGCCACCCAGGCGTCCCCAGAAGCCTTTAATTATATATTTTTACATCAGGTTTCTGGTCAGATGCAAATATTAATACTTTATTTTTCAAAAACATTAGTGAACATTATTTCCTTGGATCTTTTATGTCCTTTATGTAGCTGAACTTCTCTTTACTGAAACTAGGGATCACATTGATCTGTGAAGCCTAACTTAGATGATGACAGTCTGCTAGTTGTACTTCCAATAAAAAGTGTTCTTAATCAGTTCATCACATCATCTGGCAGAACTTTGCAAAACTCACTCACCTAGATATGAAATATCCCTCAAAATTATTATTATTTTTTAAAGTAGGTTGCATGCACAATGTGGAGCTTGAACTCATGACCCTGAATTCAAGAGTCGTGTTCTCTACTGACTGAGCCAGCGATTTGATAAGAGTTGAACTTAAAATAATTGAGAGTTGTTTGAGTATGTTAGGGGTTTTACATAGCTAAAGCTATCCAGTATGTAACTCGTCTGTTACATATCTCTAAAGCTATCTTTATAAAAATTACTGTTTTAATACCTGCTTGCAATGTTCCATAATACTCACCCTTCACTGGAAGTTTCATTCATTTCTGCAAAGATCTAATTTATTAGAAAAGGTTTCCTTCTGGGGTGCCTGGGTGCCTCAGTTGGTTAAGAGTTTGCCTTTGGCTCAGGTCATGATCCCAGAGATCTGGGATCAAGTCCCTCATCAGGCTCCCTGCCGGCAGGGAGTCTGCTTCTTCTCCCACTCCCTCGCTTATGTTCTCTCTCTCTCTCACTCTCTCAAATAAATACATAAAATCTTAAAAAACAAAACAAAACAGGCTTCCTTCTGGTAGGGGCGGGGAGGTCAGTTTTGCCCTTTGGGGTACATTAAATTTAAATTCTGCCATAATCCTCTAAGTATGTGAAAATTCATACTCTAATCTTTTTTCATTTAGACATTCTTTTTTCTTTCAGATGTTCTTTATATATCATGGTTTTATACTCTTGAATGTTGATGTGGATATTTGTCTATCTTGGAACTATATTCCTTTATGTTTTGTGGAAATTTTGTTTGCAGGCGCTTTTAAAATGAATGTTTTATCTAAAATTTTTAACTTTCTCTCCCATCCTCCCTTGTGGCTCTGTAATTCTGTGGTTGCTCCCTACCTGCAGAAAATTTTAGAACTGGGTTTTAAAAATGGTGTTTGGAGACTTTTGCTCTGTGGTGATATTAGGCATGTTGTGTATCTGGTTTTGGAATTATTGGATTGCTTGCTTAGATTATGAGAGTACTTTCCCTCCCTCACTCAGTAACTTTCCCCACCCTATAACTTCTAGCAAAGCTAACTGTACCACGCAGGTGTGCCCTGCCCCAGTGTTTGCCTTAAGAAGAGTCTTGCAGGGTGCCTGGGTGGCTTAGTTGGTTAAGCATCTGCCTTCGGCTCAGGTCATGATCTCTGGGTCCTGGGATCAAGTCCCGCATTGGGCTCTCTGCTCAGCAGGGAGCCTACTTCTCCCTCCCTCTGCCTGCTGCTCTGCCTACTTGTGATCTCTCTCTCTCTGTCAAGTAAATTTAAAAAACCATTTAAAAAAAAAAAAAGAAGAAGAGTCTTGCAGTGCACTCATTCTGGGCAGCGTTGAACTTGCAGTTCCCCTTAATATGGTCTGTAATCCTAGGCTGCCATTGCCTTCTTCCACATCCAGAATTCAGCAGGCATGTGCCTTAAGCCCCATTTAAAACTTGGGATTTTGCATACCTTTTTGAGGGCCCAGAAAGATGTATTTATGTCATGTTTGATCCTAGGTATTCCTTTCTGGTTATCTGTTCTATATTTGTCTGTGTTGCTGTGTAACTGGAGCAAAGGTTATGTGTCAAAGCAACTTTGTTACGGTTTTTAGACTATTTGTATCTTATGGGTGAACACTCATTTAATATCCTCACTTGACTGAGAAGTCTGTTATTCCTGACCAGCCAGAATCTTACCTTGCTTGTCTAGGACACAGCAGCCCAAAACTGAATTATCTTTTTTAGTGGCAGCCACCTTGTATTTTGCCTTTAGATTGAGTTTGTATTTGGTTAAAACTACTAGTGACATTTACAGATGCTGCTACTGAGCTAAATATATCTTCTTCTTCCTGGTCAGCGGTATCAGCAACACCTGGTAACTGGTTGGATATGCTCTTGAATTTATAGTTTCCCATGATCCATAGGTGATTCCTTTCATATTTAAGTCATATTCCACATTAATGTAGGTTAACTTATTAAGGCAAGCTGAGATCATAGGATGTTTAGATGATATTAATTTTCATGATTTTTAATGAAGGTAAAGATGAATCTAAATTTTCTGTTAACTGATTCATTAATATATTTTGCATGAGTGGCCATTTGTCTTAGTCTAAAATTATGGCTAAATATTCAAGACTGGCTTTAATTTGAGTTTATTTTCATTTAAAAAAAAGAAAAGACATCATCTCCTACTTTATAATAGTTTCACTTATTTAAAAAATGAGTCAAATTTTTTTCACATTCATTATGGCTGAGCAGAATAGTAAGAAATAATATATTATCTTTTTTTAATTAACATATAATGTATTTGTTTCAGGGGTACAGGTCTGTCAATCATCAGTGTTACACAATTAACAGCACTCACCATAGTACATACCCTCCCCAGTGTCTATAACCCAGCTACCCTATCCCTACCCTGCAACCCTCCAGCAGCCCTCAGTTTGTTTCATGAGATTAAGAGTGTCTTAACGGTTTATCTCCCTCCCAATCCCATCTTGTTTCATTTTTTCCCTCCCTGCCCCCTACGGCCCCCTGCCCTGCCTTTCAAATTCTTCATATCAGAAGGAAATTATATTTGTATAATTGAAATTGTTAAAAATATTTTGAAAGAGCATTTATTTTGTTTCCAGGTAGCAGTTTATTTATTTGTTTGTTTTTTAAAAGATTTATTTATTTTAGAGTGAGAGCAAGAGTGCCAGTGAGCATGAGCTTGGGGAGGGACAGAAGGGGAGAGAGAGGGATAGGCAGCCTCCATGCTAAGTGGGGAACCCAGGGATCTGACATGGGCTTAGTGCAGAGCTGGGCCTGAGACACAAGGGGCTCAATCTCAGGATCCTGAGATCATGTTCTGAGCTGAAATCAAGAGTCAGAGGCTTAACCCCTGACCCATCTACACGGTCCTCCAGTTAATAGTTTAAACGGCTCATGTTCATATAATTTGCTCTCTGGCATTGTTTTTGAAACACTTTTTTTTTTAAAGCTATACAATATTGTCTTTGCATTTATTTCCTAGGGATGTCCTTTAACTCCTTTGCCTCCAGTTAGTATTGCTATTCGCTTTACGTATGTACTTCAGGATTGGCAGCAGTATTTTTGGCCTCAGCAACCTCCAGGTGAGATAATTTAAGAATCTATTTAACTTACTGAATATAAATGGAAAAGAAAATATATTCAGAAACTAAATTTATTTAACAGTATGTTTCAAGTATTTTAAATTTGAAATGTTTGTAATTCATTCTAAATGCAGTATTGCTGATTTCATTGCCTTTATCATTTTTTTCTCTTGAAAAAAGCTCTGAAGTTTGTTCCAGAGACAGCATTACTCTATATGTGACAATCTGTCTTTGAAAGCTAACATTATTTATAAAGCATTCCCCTGCTGTGGAACATCATGTGCTGCAAATTAGTATGTAGTGAATGATTAAAATGTCTGTTTTTAGACTATAATAACAGAAGCCACCCTCATAAGCTGAGAACCTTATGGAAAGTAGAGATTGGAGAAGAGTGCTAAATAAGGAAAGCAGAAAAGAGAAAAAATTTGTATATGCACATATACTTATGATGGGTAGAGCTCTAGAATATTTTACTTTAACTTGATTTTGATGTAATTAAAATCAATTTACCTGCTTAGCCATAAAGCAATATATACTAATATATGAATTCATTCAGTAATCATTAATTATTAGCCTATAATGGGCTGGTTTGGGATGTTTGGGCTGCAGGTGTAAATAAGACATTACCTAAAGTTGTAGAAAAGTTCACTCTACTGGACATACAGCCTAATTAAGTGAGGGTTGGTTCCTGGGTGTTCCTAATTAAGTGAGGGTTGGTTCCTGGGTGTTTCTCTCACATAGAAGTATAATTATATTCAAGTATATCTAATAAGAAATGTAATACAAACTTATAAATAAATACAAGGATTTTACTAGCCTGAAAACATTTTTCACTCTGCCTCCCTCAGAGAAAAATAAATCAGAATAAAACAATATTCTTTACTGTTTTTGTTCCAAGTAGTTGGTTATTTATAGGATGGAAAATCGGTAGTTTTGGAATGATAATAGAATTAATGTAGTACATCCTTAGCCTTTGGTAGTTATATATGCTGTCAGTATTTTATTTGTGTACCACAGGATAATTTGAAATTCTAATGTACAATACAAGAATTACAACTAAAGTATAGCAAATGGAAATAAAAGCTAAGCTGAGAATTAAAGTTAAAAGAAAGGCTCAAATGTTCATTTTGGTAATTTTAGTTTCCAGACAGTATCCTCTAGATAATTTGTAACCAGCTTCTCAGTGAAAGTTTCAATTCCTGCCCTCCTTTTCTTTTTTCAAAGGCTTCTCTCTTATTAGTCAATTTAAAATATGTCCCAGGATGGTGATCTAAGAGGAAGCCGAAGAGCCAGAATGTTAGCATTATAATTTTGATTGCCAGTAAGGCCTCTTGCCAATTCTTTTTTTTTTTTTTTTAAGATTTTGTTTATTTATTTGACAGAGAGAGACCACAAGTAGGCAGAGAGAGAGAGAGAGCGAGAGGGGGAAGCAGGCTCCCTGCTGAGAGAGAGCCCGATGCAGGACTTGACCCCAGGACCCTTAGATCATGACCTGAGCCAAAGGCAGCGGCTTAACCCACTGAGCCACCCAGGCACGCTTGCCAATTCTTTTTTAATGGTGACCAAGATATTAATCATCTTTTTCAGTGATTTGAAGACTATACATTTTTAATATTTTCTCCTATAAAGGAAAGAAAGGGATTTGAACATGTAATATGGGACACACACTGTGCTTGGCATTTTATATATTTTTTCATGTAATTATCACTTATCTGTGAGACAGGTGTTATGTTTCTTAGAGAATATGTGTCTTAGAGAACGTAGTTAACTGGCCCAGGGTTACATGATCATCAAATGATAAAGTTTGCTTTCAAACACTGGTCAAACTCCAAATCCCATGATACTTTCATTCCACAGTGTTGCTTCTAACTTTGTGGGTGTGTGGTGTTTTGTTTTGTTTTGTTTTTTGAGAGGGAGAGAGAGAGAAAAGAGAGAAAGAGAATGGAGGGGCAGAAGGAGAGAAAGCATCTTAATCAGGCTCCACTCCCAGCATGGAGCTTGTCGTGGGGCTCAGTCTCACAACCCTGAGATCATGACCTGAGCTGAAATCAAGAGTCGGACGCCTACCTGACTGAGCCACTCTTGTGCCTTGCTTCAGAACTTTTAATTGAATTAAAACTTTTGCACAGTTATGGTCTAGTAATAATTTTAGCTTATTTATAAAATATGCTTATTACACATTTTGAAGCTCTTAAAAATTCACATCTTATAATATAGCTAGTCATTGCAATTTTTACTATTTTAAGCATTCTTTAGTTGGGAAAGTAGAATGATATTGACATGAGAAAATTTACTGAATCAAGTAATTGAGCCATATTTAAAGACTTATTTTAATTTAGTTAGGTTGTAGATAATTGTCAGACATGATTTAGCAAATCTGGGGAATATTCATAACTCAGTAATAGACTTTAATTTGCAGAATTCCCAGTATAGTGCAAATAATGAAAAGCAACCATCTGAATTATTTCAAAGAGAAATAAATCTTTTTGATGTCTTTTAGAAGTGTTTATTAATTCTTTAAGAGGGGTGGAGCTAAGAGGGGTGGAGCTAGGGGGAGTGATTTACCTGCTACATTCTCCTCTAATCTCAGATATTATTAATTACAGAAAGGAAATTCTTTGTTGAACTTAAAATATTTCCATGTACTACCAACTGAAATAAAAATTTATTAATGATAACTAATTTGCTATTCAGAAATTATTGACAGCAAAACTGATGAATGTAGGTTGGTTATTAAATTTTTTAATACTTGAATAATCTTTCTTTTAGATTATATTAATCATATTCTTAGAAAATGCAAAAAATATTACAGGATTAATGTTCTCTCAAGCATTATTTTAGGAGTATTTCAAAAGGAGTATTTCAAAAGGGTAAAATATAGACTGCTTGGCTTGAATGAAACACTACAAATAGGAAGTAATTATTCTTTTATTATAACATTCTGTTTATTATAAATGTTTTTATTACAAGCAGTCTAGTTAAAGACTGCTCTCTAACTTTCTGTGTATGCTCTTGATAGAGGCACGTGTAAATCTATGCTCTCTCAAAGAGCTAACCTAACTAAATTCTTATTTCTTCATTTTTTGCTGAGTAATGGAAAATTACTTCTTTTGTTTAGACATAGATGCCCTTGTAGGAGGAGAAGTTGGAGGCCTGGAGTTTGGCAAGTTACCTTTTGGTGCCTGTGAAGATCCTATAAGGTGGGAATTTCAACCTATCATTTGAATTGTGGGACTTTTTTTTTTTTTAAGATTTTATTTATTTGAGAGAGAGAGCACATGTGCAGGAGCCAAGGAGAGGGGCAGAGGGAGAAGCAGATTCCCTACTGATCAGGGAGCCCAATATGGGGCTTCATCCCAGGACTCTGAAATCATGAGCGAAAGGCAGATGCTTAACTGACTGAACCACTAAGACACCCAAGAACTTACTTTTTAAATTCTATTAATACTGATTTTACTGTACTTTGTAGCCTTCTGGAATGAGTGTAATACCAGAAGCAGACCTATACCTAACAATCTGTCCATTTGTTATTTTTCCTCTGTAATTTAGAAATAAAAGAGGCTTTCAAATAATCATAAAATATGTATAACCACTTATTGATTATTCTTTATAGAAGTGATTCTTGGCCTACTTTTTTGGAAACATTTTATATATTGAAAAGCACAGAGAATGTCATATATAACAAACTTTCATGTATTCATAACGGAGAATTAACAAATGTTTACATCTTTCCTGACCATTTTTTCCAAATGTACAAATTAAGGTGTAAGTCAGACATCTTAGGTTACCCAACTGCTTTTCTAGAAGAGCTATTGAACTTGAAGAAAATTTTGCTTTATAAGAAAATGTAAGACGTGGAAAGTTTAATCCCTGAGGGCAAAATATTTGGAAAATATAAATAGTCCTGGTTCAGAAACTGTCTTATTTGTTTAACTGTTTGGTTAATTAAAAAATATATACACACACATCCATACCTTCTTTTTCTCTCTCTCTTTCTTCCTTCCTTTCTTTCTTGGTATCAAAAAATGTGTTTATTGGTATGATTTCCCACTCATCTTGATTCAGGGTGCTTTTAGTGCTGTTTCTGTCTGAAGGAGCATCCTTCTGTAAGCCTTGCTTTTCCTCCTGTAGCTTGGCAAAGGACAGTGAGCAGCCAATGCACAAAACTGTGCATGGCTAAAGATCGTGGTGGTTTTGTAGCCTCTTGGGCACTTCATGTTCATGAAGTAGGAATTGGGGCTCTGCTTCCAAATCTTCTCTTCTAGGGACGGATGAAAGAGATTTTATGCCAGTGGCATGTTGTTGTGGGGAGATTATCACGTCCACAAAGAGCATACATACATTCTTTTTTTTTTTTTTTAAGATTTTATTTATTTATTTGACAGACAGAGATCACAAGTAGGCAGAGAGGCAGGCAGAGAGAGAGGAGGAAGCAGGCTTCCCGCGGAGCGGAGAGCCCGATGTGAGAGGCTCGATCCCAGGACCCTGGGACCACGACCTGAGCCGAAGGCAGAGGCCTTAACCCACTGAGCCCCAAGGCGCCCCCATACATACATTCTTAATACTCTTACATAGAGGTGGGAGACGAATCATGAGAGACTGTGGACTCTGAGAAACAAACTGAGAGTTTCAGAAGGGAGGGTTGGGGAGATGGGAGAGCCTGTTGGTGGGTGTTAAGGAGGGCATGTATTGCAAGGAGCACTGGGTGTGGTGCATAAACAATGAATCTTGGAACACTGAAAAAATTAAATAAAAAATACTTTAAACTTAAAATCACTCAAGGAAAAGATTAGTTATTAAATATTTCTTACTTTTCTTAATTTTAAATCACGAGGAATCAGCAAGAGAAATAGATGATTGAAGAAGAGTACAAAAATAATCTGGGGGTGAGATGGTATATTTGGTAGACCATTTAAATCACATGGTGGTTAGCAAATGCTGTGGGCATGCACAATGCTTTTGAAAAGGAATCTTTGATGGTTGAAGAGGAAATGAGGCATTTTTCAGTGTCCTCTCCTTGTCAAAGAAGTTGTTATGTAGTTAGAAGGTGAGGAGAGAACATAGTTGTAAAAGTTTAGGAACTAAATCTGAGGTTTAGTACCTAAATTATTTCAGAGCTTAGAGTTTTAAACTTGTAATCATTTATGTCCTTTAGTATCACATATTGTCATTTTTTACCTTAAAAATTTGTTTTATTATGAAAGTAATTTATGCTAAGTAAGGGAAATTTAGAAAACATGAAAAGAGGCAAAAATCATATATTTGCTAGTCATGTTTCTTCATTGTAAACTATAGTAGTCAACTGTGATTAATTCAAGCAAAAAATCATCTTACTGAAGAGGTATTTGGTAACACAGAGAGGTTTAATTGGGACCATTGTAGGATCCAGCTCAGAAAATAGGCTTGAGTCAAGGGTGGCTAGTTGTCTGGTTATTATTATTTTTTTTAGTTGTCCAGTTGTTAACCAAAGTTATACTATATTGTTATAAATTCTGGCCCTGTTATCACAGTGAATTCTAAAATGTGGAGTCCAGACTGGAGTTTCCAGTTAGTTGAGCACCACTGAAGATCAGAGAAATAAGTAATTGGTTCTTTTGGCTTCTTTACTCTCCAAACTTTACTCTCCAAGCAGTGGGTTCAAAATCTCAACAGGAAAAAAAATTCATTAAATTGATAATCCCACTATTTATAGATGGGCACTGATGACAGCTTGGTCTCTGCAAGAGTCTTAGTTCAGTGATTTGCTAGGAGGACTCACAGCATTTAATTGTGCTCATGGCTATAGTGACTACACTGAAAGGATTTAATGTAAAAATCAGCAAAGGGAAAAGGCACATAGGGTGAGGTCCTGAGCCAACCAAGGACCAGCTTCCTTTCCCAGTGTAGTCACTCAGGACACACTTAATTCTCCCAGCAGTGAATTTTGACAACATGTATGAAAGGCTGTCTACCAGGGAAACTCATTAGAGGATGAGTGTTTATCTGAGGCATCCTCATTAGAGGATGGTGTGTTTATCTGAGGCTGGTGACTTAGGCACTCTCTCCATGTACCAGAAGGAAGGCAAGTGTTCGGCATAAACCATATTGTTTGCACCAGTAGTTGAGGCACAGTGAGCTACCCTTATCAATGAATGATAGGAACCCCCCGAAATCCAAGTTCCCAGATGGCAATCCAAAGTTGAACCTTGCAGGTTGTCCTTTTTTAAGTATCAGGTCTACTATGATAACTCTTTGCTCAGTATGTTTGTATATTTTATAAATGTATGTCATCCTCTATATGTTTGGTGGCTTGCTTTCTTTATTTTATATGCAAAGTTTTTGGAACTTAAATTTTATCTATATTAAGAAGAGAACTGTCACTTGTGGACCAAATCTGGCCAGTAGCTCATTTCTGTATTGCTTTTACATTTTGGGGGGTTTAAAAGAAAAAACCAAGAATGTAACAGAGACTACAATGTCCCAGAAGCCTAGAATATTTGCTGTGTGTTTGTTTGTAGAAAATGTTTGCTAACCTCTGATCTATAACATGATTTTTTCAGAATTGAGATATAATTTCTGTACCATATTCACCATATAAACTATACAATTCAGTGGTTTAGTGTTTCCAAAGTTCCAAAATCGTCATCTCTTTCTAATTCTACAACACTTTCATCATCCCAAACAGAAACCCTTCACCTCTTTGCTATCATCCCCCTGATCTCCCTAGGCCATCCAGCTCTAGGCAAATACTAATCTACCTTCTTTCCTTATGGATTTGCCTGTTCCGGACATTGCATATGAATTGTGTTATGCAGTATGTGGCCTTCTGTGTCCGACTTCTTTCTCTTAGCAGAATGTTTTTGAGGTTCGTATGTATTGTAGCATGGTCAGTATTTCATTACTTTCAATTGGCGTAGAATATGCCATTATATGGCTAATACCACATTTTATTTCTCCATTGATCAGCTGATAGATATTGGGGTTATTTACACTTTTGGGCTATTATGTATATAGCATGTGATTTTTTCTTTTTAAAGAGTTTATTTATTTATTTATCTGACAGAGATCACATGTAGGCAGAGAGGCAGGCAGAGAGAGAGGGGGAAGCAGGCTCCCGCTGAGCAGAGAGCCCGATGTGGGGCTCGATCCCAGGACCCTGGGATCATGACCCGAGCCAAAGGCAGAGGCTTCAACCACTGAGCCACCCAGGTGCCCCTAGTATGTGTTTTTAATGTCTGCAAGGCATTAACTTCATATGGGTATGCTGCCGTTTGCTAATAAACTAGTTGTCTCCTGTTTTACTGCATTATGAATAGCACCACTTTTAACATACTTGTATGTACATTTATGGTTATTAGAACACATTTCTAGAAGTAGAATTGCTGAGTCAGAGAATATACATACACTATTAAAACTTTTGGATCTGGGACGCCTGGGTGGTTAAGCAGCTGCCTTCGGCTCAGGTCATGATCCCAGCGTTCTGGGATCGAGTCCCACATCGGGCTCCTTGCCTGGCAGGGAGCCTGCTTTTCCCTCTGCCTCTGCCTGCCACTCTGTCTGCCTGTGCTCGCTCGCTCTCTCTCTCTAACAAATAAATAAATAAATAAATCTTTAAAAAAACCTTTGGATCTATTTTATGTTCTTTTTGTTTTAGTGAACTCCACTTAGCAACTACATGGCCTCACCTGACTGAAGGTATCATTGTGGATAATGATGTTTATTCGTAAGTATGTTAAGAGTAGTATACTGAGATTCAAACATTTCTGTAGAATAAATTAACCACCAACTGGTTAGCAACTTTCCTTTTTCTATCAGTTTCTAATTAGGTTGTTTGATTTTTTTTACTTTTAAAGGTCGCTTTTTAGGGTGATTAGACATGTATTAGAGATGTATTTTAAGCTCTTGACTCTGAAAATGTGATCTTTAGTTCAGGCATAATGTACAGTTTCTCATTTTTAAGTTTTGTTTTAATTCCAGTTAGTTAACATATAGTGTTCTATTAGTTTTAAGTATACAACATAGTAATTCCACATGTCCATACATGAACCTGTGCTTATATCACATGCACGCTCCTTAATTTCCATCACCTATTGAACCATCCCTCCTACCCTGAACAGTCTCAGTCTTAACTTTGTTTTAGCAAAGATATCTTTAAGCAGGGATACAGTGAATAATTCTGTTGAACTTTTCTTAGCTAGTTAGAAGCACTTGATGAAATACTTTGAAGACGTGATGGTTATTAGAATGTGTAGGAGTAATATTTGAACATTAAATGTCATAAATAATTAAACATCCCAGTCATATACTCCTGTGCAATGGAAACAACTGAAAAATTATAGCAAACAATATCTAGGAAGAATGTAGAGAAAGAGGAACACGATTTTAGTACCTTCTCACGCATGATGCAGAACAGTGAGAAGTAGGACACTTTTTTTGTTGTAATTAAAATAAGTGGGTTGTATTTGTTGATGATAAAAGTAACATGAGCTTTCTTAATCAGAAAATAAATGGATTGTATTTGTTGATAAAAGTAACATGAGCTTTCTTAATCAGATAATTTAGATATAAAGAAGGAGATAAGGACTACATGCAATCCTATTACTTAAGAAATGGCCAGTTAGCATTTTGGGGTGTATACTTTTTTTTTTTAATTGAGGTGTAATTGGCATGTAACATTATATTAGTTTCACATGGACGACATAATGATTCAGTATTTTTTATAGGAACACATTTTTTTTTTTTTTTGGTTAAGATTTTATTTATTTATTTGACAGATCACAAGTAGGCAGAGAGGCGCAGGCAGTGAGAGAGGAGGAAGCAGGCTCCCTGCTGAGCAGAGAGCCCATGCAGCACTCGATCTCAAGACCCTGGGATCATGACCTGAGGCATGAGGCTTAACCCGCTGAGCCACCCAGGCACCCCTGGGAACACATCTTATTTAAAATTTAAATTTTATTGATTTGTTTTATTGGGAATGTATCTTTACATATTGTATGCTAATAAGTAAAGATCTGTGTTATTATTTTTAAAATTGCTGCATAATCTGGAGGCACCTGGGTGGCTCAGTGGGTTAAAGCCGCTGCCTTTGGCTCAGGTCATGATCCCGGGGTCCTGGGATTGAGCCCCGCATCGGGCTCTCTGCTTGGCAGGGAGCCTGCTTCCCTTCCTCTCTCTCTCTCTGCCTCCCTCTCTGCCTGCTTGTGATCTCTGTCAAATAAATAAATAAAATATTTTTTAAAAATTGCTGCATAATCCATTAAGTGGATATATAATCTATTTAATTGAGAAAAAAGGGCACTTTGATCTTGTGCAAATTTTAGTAGTTTCTGTTTTTACTATTAGTGCTATAAAAAACTGATTAAGATCATTGTGCATACTTGCTTCCCATTTCTTTTTTACTATTTTCTAAAATTTTTTATTAGATTATCAATGTACATTGCCTGTTCAGAAAATTTTTATATGTGAGTTTTGATTATTCTGTTTTGTTTTGATTGCAGTTTTTCTTTTGTGTTTTTTTGTCTATAAACTTTGATTTCTTAAGATTCTGGGTTTTTAAAACTTACCCAAATGGCCTGATCATCTGAATAACAGGAAGTTTTAGGCAGGGAAGATGGATTGCTTGTCCTTTTATATAATTAATTAGACTGAATTTTGATAAATTAATAAGTTGTACATTGTCATAATTAGGATCTTACGTTTGTTTTGTATTTTAGTGATTTGGATCCTATTCAGGCTCCCCATTGGTCTGTTAGAGTTCGAAAAGCTGAGAATCCTCAGTGTTTGCTGGGTAAGACATGCTTATGTTCCTTTCCTGAAATTATGTTCCTTCCCCACCAATCTGGCCATCTCCCAAATTAGGAAGATTGAATGTATTCTTTATACTTTATTTCACCTATTAAAGGGTACATTCTTTTTTTTTTTTTACATTTGTGATCTTCTTGGTTAATACCACTAAAAAAGACAACATTGCCAACAGCAATGAGTCCTACTAAGTCTTGAATAGCACTACCAGGATTTCTTTCTTGTCTTTTAGTTTTAAGCAGTCTACAGCTCAGAATTCTCACATATTTTCTCATGATCTGAGTTTTATTCTTCTAAGGCTTTTATGTCACTCCCTTTTTTTCTTCTTGTGGCAGTTTGCATCTTCCATTCTTGTTAGTGTAGCACTTTGTGCCTTTTGCTATCCTCTGGAGCTGTGGTATATGAAGGGAAGAACACTGATTTTGACAGTCTAATTAGAGCCCTTCCATAGAGTTGTACCACATCTGGAAACCCATTTTCTGATAGAGGGAAAGAGGTGTAGAGGATCAGGTGAAATATTATAAATAGAAATAACTTGAAAAAATGTTGATTTGCCTTCAAGTTAACATTACTGTATCCCTTGTCTGGCATTCCTTTCTTTTATCACTTTTGTAGATGTGTGTCCTTCATGAAGTCTTTTTTTTTTTTAAGGTTTTATTTATTTATTTGGCAGAAATCACAAGTAGGCAGAGAGGCAGGAGGGGTGGGAGGGTGGGAAGCAGGCTCCCTGCTGAGCAGAGAGCTGGATGTGGGGCTCGATCCCAGGACCCTGAGATCATGACTGAGCTGAAGGCAGAGGCTTAACCCACTGAGCCACCCAGGCACCCCTTCATGAAGTCTTTTGAACCCATTTCCTCAATGAGTCTTTTCCATCTTTTTCTCTCATATTTAGTACATACGAAGATAGTTCATTTCTGTTTTCATATAAGCTACCTTCACTCCATATATCCTGATATATTACCATCCAGCTAATGGAGTTACTAAATATTTATTGATGACAGTAATGATCCATTTCTCTAAAGTATTATTTTCTTGGGTTCTTTAAAATTCATCATATGCTATTCATTAAATGCTAATTAGCCCTTGCCATTTTTGCTAACTACATAATGGTGAATACTAAGATGTATAAGGTAAAATTCCTGCCATTGGGGAATTTGTCTTGGGGTATTTTTTAGGGAGACAGTGGAAGGTTAGTATCAAGAGTTTAAGAATTGGCTAGACCTTATTCTAAATCCTAGGTCTGCCAGTTTGAACAAGTTTCATTAATTTCTTCAGGTCTCAATACAGTAGAGATAATAGTATATACATAGAGTTATTGAGAGGATCAAATAAAATTATGTGTGTGTTTGTGTATCACATTTAATACAGTGCCTTTTGTATAGTAAATGCTCAACAAATAGTTACTCTTGTTAAATCATTGGATTATTAAATTATTAAATTTATTTACTAAATTGTTTCCTAGCTCTTTATTGTTTCTCATCCACTGACTTCTGTGATAATTGCAGAGGACCTTAGAATTTAAAGTATTCTCATTTTAATATTTTGTTCCATGATCCCACCCTATCTCTTTGACTTCCTGTGTTTATATGATGAGATTAAAGGATTATGTAGTCATAGATAATTAACTAGAATCTTATAGTTTATATGATTGAATTATAGGATTATCTTACTTTTCTGAAGAGGTTCAGAAAGTGTTCTAGATTTATTCAGAACTGGTTGATGAATTCTAAAACTTAGATATACTTGTTATCTTGTATTATCTAATAGTTTTAGTACTGATAGTTCCTGTTAAACTTTAATTTCTTTGTACAAATGTCTCATTGCAGCTCTTCAGAAGATAGCCAATGTTTTCCCCATATAATAATGATTAGGAAGTGTACCATTAACATGAAAGGAAGTAAAATGTATGATTAACATGCAGCTGAAGCTGAAATAACTATGCTACATGATTTCTTAATCCTCTAGAAACATATCTTCAGGGACGCCTGGGTGGCTCAGTGGGTTAAGCCGCTGCCTTCGGCTCAGGTCATGATCCCAGGGTCCTGGGATTGAGTCCCGCATCGGGCTCTCTGCTCGGCAGGGAGCCTGCTTCTCTCCTCCCCGCTCTGCCTGCCTCTCTGTCTACTTGTGTGATCTCTGTCTGTTAAATAAATAAATAAAACCTTCAAAAAAAAAAAAAAAAGAAACATATCTTCAGAATTTTTTCCTCTCTCTCTCTCTCTCTTTTTTTTTTTTTTGTGTGTGTGGTAAAAAAAATTAGATTTAGCCAGCTGGACTCAGGTTAGATGATCCCAGTGTTGTTGGCAACATCCAAAGCAATCATAGTCAGGAGCCAGTCAGACATACTTGCCTTCTCTCCATCAAGAGAAGGCATCTCCATCTACGCCATTAATCAAGGCGTAGACCTTGGCCACATCAGTGTTGTAGAGCTTCACAGCCTGTTTGATTTGGTGTCTGTTGGCCTTGACATCCACAATGAATATAAGTGTGTTGTTGTCTTCTAGTTTCTTCATGGCTGACTCAGTAGTTAGGGGGACCTTGATGATGGCATAGTGATCAAGCTTGTTTCTCCTGAGGGCACTCTTTTGAGGATATTGGGCTGCCTTCAGAGATGCAGTGTCTTGGATCATTGGAATGTACATGACTTGCGGATCTTTTCTTTTTGTGACTGTGGACGCCTTTCAGCACCACTTTCTTGGCCTTCAAAGCTTTTACTTCGGCTTCTTTGGGAGGGGCAAGGGCTTTCTTCTTGGCCTTTGGCACCATCTTCATGAAAGGACGAGAATGTCTTTTTGATTTTTTTTTAATGGACCGAGAATTCTAGAAGGGTGGCAGTTAAGGTGGCAATATGTGCATATAGTAATATTCTTGTTTCTTCTACAACTCATTGAGAACAGATAATTATTTGACTTCTTCAGGCACATAGCAAGTGCTTAATATTACTAGGTACTGTTACTTTTCCTTTCATTCTAGAAGGAGTTCTAAGGAAAACCTTTTTTAATATCCTGGGACATGGAGAGAAGGGAAGAACAGGTTACTTTTGGAATGGGATTAATTTTTGTCTTGGGTGGAGAAACTGAAAGGTTTCTTTTTCTACCATATCTTACTTAGAGCTTTTGTGAAAAGACGTGTATTTTAATTTGTAAGTCTGATTTCTTTTAGTTAAGTGTCAAAAATGAGTAATATTTTTTTCTGTAGGTGATTTTGTCACTGAATTCTTTAAAATTTGCCGTCGAAAGGAGTCAACTGATGAGATTCTTGGACGATCCACATTTGAGGAAGAAGGGAGAGGTGACCTGTTTTCTTTTCTTTTTTTTTAAGTTATTTTCAAACATCTAACCCTTCTTGTTAGGCATTTTTCCAGTAACTTTTCATCTATTTTCACATTTGAATTAAGTTGGAAAAACAAGTTTTCATGGACTAGAGTGCTACCATTTCTCTCTAGGCTATACTCTGAGCTTAAAAATTAAGCACATTTAATAAGGGCTTTCTACCAAAAATGTAAGATATTTTGAAAAGTAGGGTTTCAGAGGTTTATTTTTAAACTTCTGGAGAAAAATAATTTGTGTTATACCTTTATCATTATGGATGCATATAAAGCTGAATATGTGTCTTAAAATTTTATAATTCTGAGACCATATAATTCCAGTGAAAAGAGTAACTAAAATATTTTATACAATCAACAGTTTACTGATCACTTTAACTTGCTAAGGTTGGTGATACAATTTCTCTTCATTTCTATTCTTTTTATAGAAATTGCTGATATAACTCATGCTTTGTCAAAGTTGACAGAGCCAGCACCAGTTCCAATTCATAAATTATCAGTTTCAAATATGGTACACACTGCAAAGAAGAAAATACGAAAACACAGAGGTGTAGAAGAGTCACCACTGAATAATGATGTCCTCAATATGATTCTCTTGGTAACTAAATGTAGTATCTTTCTATGTCTATATGCATACTCATGTATTCATTATCTATCTGGTCCCTTCTATGTGGCAGGCACTGGGTTGCGAATATAAAATGAGTAAAAGTCTCTACATTCAGAAAATTCCCACTAGTTTAATAGGAAGAAGGAAAGTAAACCATAGTTACAATACCATGTTGCATGGGAGTAATGTGGCAAAATGGCTGAGAACACAGCAGAGGATATGTCTGTCTCTGTCTGGGCAGTGGGAATTAGGTCATGAAGATGTCATAAAGAAGTGCACTTGAGTTGCATTGTGAAGAGAAGGTTTTAGAAACAGAGGAACAGTGCTGAAATGCTGGGCTTCATCTTGCAGTTTAATATTATTTTAAGCAGAAGGTCAACATCAGCATTAGATTTTTGAAAGCTTCCTTTCACAAAAGTCTGGGGAAAGCTTTATGGTAAGTACTGGAAAGAGCTAAAGTGTCTTCTAGGTATAGAGTGGTGGAATAGGCCCAGCCTGGGAACCACACACACCATGGTTAATCCTGACTTACTATACCATTTTGAGTAAGTCATTTATTTTCAGTTTTGTCATCTATAAATGAAGCTAATAAAACCCTATTAGATTGTTTGGAGGATGAAAGGACCATCTATTAAACTGCCTGGTATATAATAGGCCTCTGGTAAATGATGGCTATTCTTACTGTAATTGTAGGTATAATCGTATTTCTGGCAATTTGTACATTAAGACAGTCTTGGAAACAACCTTTTAGTAGTGCAATGAAAAGAATATTTGGCTTGGAAACTTGATGTTAATGTCATCCCAGCCATTAATCTGAATAAGACCCCTAACCAGATTTTAAGCTTGTATATTTGTAAGAAATGGGCAGTAATATTTACCTTACACATTGGTTTTAGATTAGGATATTATTTGTAAGTGTACCTAGTAGTGGGGGTTGGTACAGAGTAGTTCCTCTAAATTAAAAAAAAGTCTCCTGAGCATGTTCTGTAATATGTGGCACAGTATGCATGGTAGAAGGAATCACAAGTCAGCAGTACAACAAAACACTTGGGAAGAACAGTGATAAAAGGACTGAAAATAAATTTGTGCAGAGAAGGCTCCTTCCTTTTTTTTTTTTTTTTTTTTTTAAAGGAGATTACATGCTGGGAAGCCAAATGCAGGGCCTGAACCCACAACCCTAAGATCAAGACCTGGGCTGAAATCAAGAGTCAGCTGCTTACCTGACTGAGCCACCCGGCCACCCTGGGAAGGCTCCTGCTTAAAAATATGTCCTTAGAGATTTTATTCTAGTTATTATAGGCACTGGATTTTTTTTTTTCTGTTTTTTTTTGGTCATTCCTACACACACATAAACAGGAACCACGTGGAAAAGATGAACTGGTCATTACAGGTTTAGACTACTTCCCACTTTCTAGGGGCATCTTGTAAAGTTATGGTCTTAAGTAACATATTCTTAATACATAATGGACTATATAACTTCATAGAGCCTCATGAATATATGCATATTTAAAATTTTTCTCTTCGGTTTTGTCTAATATTTTTTCAGAAATTTAATGACCATGGATAGTAGTGAAGAGATTTTTGGTTTTTCTTTGTTTAGTCTACAAAACCAGGTGGTTTTAAGAAAAATCTCTGATTTCTAAAATTGGCTTATCACTGAAACTCCATATTTT
>ML101484.1:7353-20460 GCA_003697995.1 Taxidea taxus jeffersonii | reverse complement strand
AAAGGAATCCATCAAAATCCTTGAGGAGAACACAGGCAGCAACCTCTTTGACCTCAGCCGCAGCAACTTCTTCCTAGGAACAACGCCAAAGACAAGGGAAGCAAGGGCAAAAATGAACTATTGGTTCTTCACTTAATAGGTTTTTAAATTTAGAATCAGACTCTTCTGAATCACTGTTCCATATATAATTGATAATATCCATGTTCTTCTACACAGTATTATTTTTCCTTGCATTTTTCAGTGTACTGGTGGTATGGCAGTTCTTTCTTTCTTTATTTATTTTTTAAAGATTTTATTTATTTATTTGTTAGAGAGAGAGAGAGAGAGAGCACAGGCAGACAGAGAGGCAGGCAGAGGCAGAGGGAGAAGCAGGCTCCCTGCCGTGCAAGGAGCCTGATGTGGGACTCGATCCCAGGATGCTGGGATCATGACCTGAGCCGAAGACAGCCGCTTAACCAACTGAGCCACCCAGGCGTCCCTCTTTTTTTTATTTTTTATATTTTTTAAGATTTTATTTATTTATTTGACACTGACAGATAGAAATCACAAGTAGACAGAGAGACAGGCAGAGAGAGAGGGGGAAGCAGGCTCCCTGCTGAGCAGAGAGCCTGATGTGGGACTCGATCCCAGGACCCTGAGATCACCACCTGAGCAGAAGGCAGCAGCTTAAACCACTGAGCCACACAGGTGCTCTGGTTTTATAGCAGTTCTTAACAGGGTGATCTGTACTTGACTTTACTGGCAGGTATCAAATAGATACCTTGATCTTACCAGAAGGTGTTAACTAAATATTTTATGATAATGACTGGGACTCATCTCCTTTATTTAAATGCACCTCATGTAATATGTTGGCCAAAATGTTTTAAGGGATGCGTGCCACTAAGAAGAGCTAGGCACAAATGGATAATGGCTATAGTCTTGCATGTGCAGGCATGACTGGCCTGGCTGGCAGTGGTTGTAAGATGTTGATATAACACATCCTGAGTTTAGAAATGTTAATATTTGAAAAAGCTAAACATCTTAGAATTGATGAGGCATAAGACTATGATTTGGCATCATTACTTGCATAATTGAATAATAGCTATCTTCCTCAACATTCATAAAGACAGGGTTGTCTTGGGGCACCTTGGGCGGCTCTGTCAGTTGAGTGTCTGACTCTTGTTTTCGGCTCTGGTTATGATCTTAGGGTCCTGGGATGGAGCCCTGTATCAGGCCCTATGCTCAATGGGGAGTCTGCTTGAGGATTCTCTCCCTCTTCCTCTGACCCTTTCCCCCCAAAATAAAATAAATAAATCTTTAAAAAAAGAGTTGTCTTGTTCACCATTATCTCCCAGAGCCTGTGATGCCTGGCTCAAGGCATATAGACAATAAATACTCATGTAATAATGAGTAAAGTGTGGGGAAGGCCAATTAGGTCTCTTTGTCTAGGGTTACCATGTCCAGTATGGTAGCCACTAGTCATATGTGGCAACTTAAATTTCAATTAACTGAAATGAAATTAAACTCAAAATTCACTTGAACCAAGTACTCACTAGGTACAAATGGATAGTGGCTACTGTCTTGGATAGTGTAGATAGAGTACATTTGCTTCATCACAGGAAATTCTTTGGATAGGGCTAGTCTAGAACATAGGGAACCTAAAGGATGGGATGGGATTTTGGAGATTGGTGGTGTCCTTGGGAAATGAGACAACATGATGCTTAGACAATCGGAACATTAAAATATGTACTTGGGATATCCTTAAAATAGGGTGCCTTTTAAAAACTGAACTTATTAGGGGCTTGGCTACTGTAACTCTACATGTATCTTCCTAGGCTTTTCTTAGATTCTTCTATCTAGCAGTAAGCAAACAAACTGTGATACCTGCTGTGTGGCCAGGCAGTATCATAGTTTGTGAATTGCAGTTGTCAACTTGTGCTTTCTTCTGTGATTTACTGGAAAGCTTTCAAAACTTTTTGAGGCAGGGATGCATGTATGATAGAATATTTGAAATCTTATGGTCAAATTAGAACAAAGAGGGATAGAGTGGAAAAATAGAGGATCTGGAAAATTCAGGGAACCAAATGAGTGCTTGTATTAGGAAAAACAGTCTTTCCCTCTTGAGTAGGGAAAATCTTAGTGCTCCACCTCCTGTTCCTTTCCTGAATCTCTCCTTTACCCTTACACTACTGCCATACTCACAACACTTCTGACACCAGATGTGTGTGTGGTTTTCCCAAACCAAGCAATTCTGTGACACTAGCTCATATCCTACAGGTAAACTCAGTTCTGACACTATATCTGGAGATAATATAGAATCCCGCAGATGGAGAGGTCAGTCCCACAAGACAGCCCCACTTCAGATGCCAATCTCAAGCCTAGGTTGTCCTGTGTGTTTCTGACCCATCAGATCTATTAGAGATTCCTATATCCTCTCTGCCAATTTGATTAGGTTGCTAGAGTGGCTCACAGAACTCAGGGAAACACTTATGTCTGTTTATTAGTTTATTAAAGAATATAATAAAGAATGCAGGTAAATAGCTAGATGAAGAGATAGATAGGTGAGGTCTGGGAGGGTCCTAAGCACAGGAGCTACTCTCCGCATGGAGTTGGGTGATATCACCACTCCCTCTCCCCCTCAGTATGGTTGTGTTCAGGAGTCTGAGAATGCCACAAAACCTATGGTATTGGAGGCTTCCTTATGTAGTCATGATTGGTTATTAACTTCATTTCCAGCCCCACTCCCCTTTCTAGAGAAGTAGGGGAAGGGAAAGGAGCTGAAAATTCCAAGCTCCTGATCAGGCCTGGTATTTCAGGTGCCCATCCAGGAAGCCATCCAGGAGCCCACCCAGAGTTGCCTCATTTGAACAAAAAATGCTCCTAGTGCTCTTATCACTTGGAAATTTTAAAGAAAAGCTTTTATTTGTTTATTTGTGTGTATGTGTGAGAGAGAGACATCACGAGAGGGAGCACCAGGCAGAGAGAGAAGCAGGCTCCATGTTAAGCAGGGAGCCCAATGCGGAGCTTGATCCCAGGCCCCTGAGATCATGACCTGAGCCAAGGTGGACACTTAACTGACCGAGACACCCAGGCATTCCTCACTGAAGAATTTAGAGTAGTCCCCTCTTACCTATGGATTGGCTTTCCATGGTTTCAGTTACTTGCGGTAAACCATGGCCTGGAAACAGATGATCCTCCATATGTCAGAAGGTCAGTAGTAGCATAAGGCTATGACATAATGCCTGTGTCATTCACCTCACTTCATCTTGTCACATAGGAATTTTATCATCTCACATCATCACAAAATGAAGAAGGGTATGTAAAGTACAATAAGATATTTATAGAGAGAGGGAGAGACCAGATTCATGTAACTACTATTATAATATGTTATAATTGTTCAATTTTATTATTGTTAATATCTTACTGTGTCTAATCTATAAATTAAACTTTATTATAGGTGTGTAGGTATAGGAAATAAACATAGTACAGATCTTCCTTGACTTATGATGGGGTTATATCTTGATAAACTCATCTTAAGTTGAAAATATCATAATTGAAAATGCATTTAATACCACCTAACCTACAGAACATCCTATCTTAGATTTACCTACTTTAAATTAGATGTTAGATGAGATGTTAGTTAGATGAGAAAATTAAATTAGATGTTAGTTAGATGAGAAAATCATCTAACACAAAGTCTATTTTATAATAAAGTGTTGAATATCTCATTTAATATGTTGAATACTGTGCTTGAAAGTGAAAACCGGAATGGTTGGAAGTGTATTGGTTGTTTGCTTTTGGGATTGCATGACTGACGGGGAAACCGTGGCTGCCACCACCCAGCATCATGAGGAAGTATTGTACTCAGTACAATACTCAAAACTAGGAAAGCATCAAAACTCAAAATTCTAAGTACGGTCTCTACTAAATGTGTGTCTTTTTTTTGCAACATCTTAAAGTAAAAAAAAAAAAAAAAGTAAGTCAAACTACCAGAAGTCGGGTACTATCTGTAGTTTCAGACATTCACTGAGGATCTTGGAATATATCCCCTGCAGATGAAGGGGCTACTGTACAAGGGTTTTAGGAGCCTATGTCAAGGATAGGGTCAAAAAACAAATTTTAGAAAAGCGATGCTTGTAGTGCTCTTATTCACTTAAGAAATGACAAGGGTTTTAGAAGCTCCATGCCAGGAGCGAGCAGAGACTGAGAAATATATTTTCTATGATCTCACAATACTTTGTGAATAATTAAGATTTATTTTATTTTTTAAATTAAAAACATTTAAGTAATCTCTACACCCAATGTGGGGCTTGATCTCATGACCTCAAGATTAAGAGTTGTATGCTCTTCTGACTAAGCCAGCCAGGTGCCCAAATTAAGATTTACTTTAAAGCTTAATGGTACTGTAAGTCATTTTTGTTTTGGTGAATACTGAGCAAAAGTATTATGCATTGTTTTTTATTTATAGGTGGAGAACGTTCTTTTTCTGAATTAATTATAAAATTAAGACCCAAAGTAAGCTCAGCTAATTTTTTATACCATGTAGTTTGGAAGACTGTATCTATTGCATTTTGTGGAAATGTTCCTCATAATAATTTTCACATAGATTGTGTGTGTGTTCACTTAATTTTCACAGCAATCATGCAAGAGAACCACTTGTAGCTATAGATTGAGGCACCAAGTAAAATGGGAGTCTCTTTTTTTTGTACTCTGTAAGTTGTAATTAGTTATGCCACAAGTAATTTCAGCAACTAAATAGCAGGTTTCTCTGAGTCTTTACTTGGGCAGAGTATCAGCTTGACCTTGGAATTAAGAGCATGGACCATGGAGCCAAGTAGCCTGGGCCAAATCCTGTCTCTGGCTGCTGTGTGACTTAGGATAAATTATTGAACCTCTCTGGGTCTTAGTTTCATTCTCTGTAAAGTGACGATGATAATAAAATAGTTGTTTTTGCATGATTATTGTGAAAATGAAGTGAACACACACACACACACACATAAGCATTCATTAAATTAATTAATTAGGTACAGTCAATCAATCAGCCAGCCATTCATGCTTAGAATAGTACCAGGAGCAGGGTAAGCACTATTCAAGTATTTGTGGTTATTTTTTTTCTTTCTTTTTATTTATTTATTTTTTATTATTTTTTTTAATATTTTATTTATTTATTTGTTAGAGAGACAGAGAAAGTGAGCACAGGCAGACAGAGTGGCAGGCAGAGGCAGAGGGAGAAGCAGGCCCCCTGCCGAGCAAGGAGCCCAATGTGGGACTCAATCCCAGGATGCCGGGATCATGACCTGAGCCGAAGGCAGCTGCTTAACCAACTGAGCCACCCAGGCGTCCCTTTTCTTTCTTTTTAAAAATATTCTGTTTATTTGTCAGAGAGAAAGAGTGAACAAGCAGGGGGAGTGGGAGAGGGAGAGGGAGAAGCAGACTCCCCACTGAGCAGGGAGCTTGATGCAGGACTTGATCCCTGGTCCCTAGGATCATGACCTGAACCAAAGGCAGATGCTTAACTGATTGAGCCACCCACGCATCCCATTTGTGGTTATTTTCTGATCTCCTTCCAATTGACTTCCTTTTTTTTTTTTTTTAAGATTTTTTATTTATTTATATGACAGAGAGAGAGAGAGAGCGAGAGAGAGATCACAAGTAGGCAGAGAGGCAGGCAGAGAGAGAGGGGTAAGCAGGCTCCCTGCTGAGCAGAGAGCCGGATGTGGGGCTGGATCCCAGGACTCTGAGAACATGACCTGAGCCGAAGGCAGAGGCTTAACCCACTGAGCTACCCAGGTGCCCCTCCAATTGACTTCTACCAGATTGTGCTCCCAGTCTGCAGATTCTAAGCTCCTGTGGAAAGATTGAATGTCTTTTAGACATGTTCTTTTTCATTCCCTTCACATGAACTTATAGCTGTTATGACCATGTGTTCTGTACATGGGGAGAGTTTTATATTATAACCACTATTTCCTGTACCCTTTGTGGAGAATCCAGCCTAGAAGGTAGCAGGTTCTATTTTGATAGTTTTTGGTAACAGAATACTATGGTTAACAAAGTAGCTCACAGTTGTTTTGGGGGATGGTTTGACATTTGTAAAGTGAGGTACAGGATTGTCACTTAGGAGCCCACATAGTGTCTTTGTCAGAATTTGCCAAACAAAATTCTAGACAACTGGCATAGATATGGAAGGATAGAGAATCATCCTGGGCAGCCTTCCCACCTTTCTTAATTTTAGCACAAGAGGCTATTTATACCCAGCGTATATAGTACTCTGTGTTGATTTGTGGGTAAAAATACTAAATGGAAAAAATATGGAGGCATTCCATTAGAAATGCAGAGTCTAAGTTGTGCTTTCTCCTTGATTTAGTAAGTCTGTGCCTTTTACTTAGTGATTATATAATAAAAATTCATAAAAATATTTGAAACTTCTGGGTAAATTACCAAAACACACATTTCATAAGTTCTTTATTGAAACAGAAAGCAGATAGGTGTTTGCCAGAGCCTGGGGGGGAGGGTGCTGTAGGCTGTAACTGCTGAGTGGGTACAGGATTTTCTTTTGGGGTGAGAGAGATGTTCTGAAAATGGATAGGGCTGGTGATCGCACACATTGTGAATGTCACTGAATTGTTCATTATAAAATGGTTAATATTATGATGAACAGACACTTCTCCAAAGAAGACATACAAACGGGTATCAGACACATGAAAAAATGTTCATCATCATTAGCCATCAGGGAGATTCAAACCACATAGAGATACCACCTTACACCAGTTAGAATGGCCAAAATTAACAGGACAGGAAACAACCAGTGTTGGAGAGGATGTGGAGAAAGGGGAACCCTCTTACACTGTTGGTGGGAATGCAAGTTGGTGCAGCCACTTTGGAAAATAGTGTGGAGATTCCTCAAAAAATTAAAATAGAGCTACCCTATGATCCTGCAATTGCACTACTGGGTATTTACCCCAAAGATATAGATGTAGTGAAAAGAAGGGCCATCTGTACTCCAATGTTCATAGCAGCAATGGCCACAGTTGCCAAACTGTGGAAAGAACCAAGATGCTCTTCAACAGACAAATGGATAAAGAAGATGTAGTCCATATATACAATGGAATATTACTCAGCCATCAGAAATGATGAATACCCAACTTTTGTGTCAACATGGATGGGACTGGAGGAGATTATGCTGAGTGAAATAAGTCAAGCAGAGCAATTATCATATGGTTTCACTTAGCTGTGGAGCATAATGAATAACATGGAGGACATTAGGAGAGGGAAAGGAAAAGTGATTGGAGTAAATCAGAGGGGGAGACGAATCATGAGAGACTGTGGACTATAAGAAACAAACTGAGGGTTTTGGAGGGGGATGGGTGAGCCTGGTGGTGGGTATTAAGGAGGGAACTATTGCATGGAGCACTGGGTAGGCATAAACAATGAATCTTGGAACACTGAAAAAATAATAAAATAAAATAAATATTATGATGTGTGAATTTCACCTTAATAAAAAGAAAGCAAAAAAAGAAAGGAAAAATCCAATCCAAAACACAAAAAACTCCCAAGTTCCAAGGTTCCCAAGCCATGGCCTTACAAAACAGTAGGCCTTTTGCTTCCAGAACAAAGCAGCACAAAACAAAACCCAGAAGGATAACCTTGTTCTTTAACCTTTAAAATTATTTTATTACTTTTCAGAAGGAGCACGATACATTGCTGCCTGTGACATTTTATGACTGCAAGTGTTTACTGACTTAAGGGAGTGTCAGCAGTCCTGTCTTATCATGTTACCCGTATAGTTTTCACTCACCCCTGTGTTGTTTGAACTCAATAAAGGATACTATTATCTTTGTAAGGATACATTTCATTGTACTATTATGTTCTCTCTAACTTGGTTTGGTACATGGGCTTTAATAACTTTCACTATTCATATTCTTTGGTTTGTGATTGCTTCTCCCCCTCTCATGTTATGAGTATGTATTTGCTTAATATGAAAAATGCATCAATGGCTTTTATCCTTTTGGTGTGATGATCAAACAAGGACTTTCCCTGTAGCAATAGACAGTTGTGAAATGAATGTAATATCTAAGCTAAGTTGATGATGGTGATTTATACTGGCTCCTATTTAATTTATGGGAAGATATAATAGTTCATACAAAAGATTTTAGCAACTAAATTAAAAAAAAATCTTTTAAAGCCCCATGGCTCAGGATCCCTGGGCCTACCAAATGGTGGTACAGATGAATTTTTTTTTTCTTGCAACCCAAGTGTTTGTGTTGAATTTACAATTTATTATCCCCCCACCTTTTATCCAGTTCAGCTGCAAGTATTCTAAGTTCCTGGGAAAGCAACAGGTGTTTGAGTAAAGCATTTGGCCTATTGCCAAAGTCCATCTGAAAAGGGGACTATGAGCATCTGAGCGTCAGCCTCCTACTCAACACACATAATCTAGGGTTAAGTTCAGCTCCGTCACCTGGCTGTGCGATTTTTTAAAAAAATTTATTTACTTGTCAGATAGAGAGAGAGCGCAGGAGCGAGCACAGGCAGGCAGAGAGGCAGGCAGAGGCAGAGGGAGAAGCAGGCTCCCCGCCGAGCAAGGAGCCCGACGTGGGACTCGATTCCAGGACGCTGGGATCATGACCTGAGCTGAAGGCAGCCGCTTAACCAACTGAGCCACCCAGGCGTCCCTGGCTGTGCGATTTTTGACAAGTTACGTAAACCTACTCTTCAGGTACTACAGCTTTAAAGCGGTGCTAACAGAAAAGTACTTCAGACACGGGGGTATTGCTCAGATTTCATGCAGTGAAGTACTTCATATACAGTATAGAATATATAGTATAGTCTGTATTCTATAATACATATATGTATATATGTATTTATACATACTTGTATTTATATGTATATATGTATATGTATAAAGTACTTAATAGAGTATCTGGTATGCAGTTAGTGCTTACATTGTTGTGGTTGCTATTGTTGTTTCTGGTTTACCTAAAAAGTAGACCAGTGTTCCAGGGCTACCCTGTTGGCCCTTCCCTAGCTGGTAAGAGATATGGACAATTTACCTTGGCTGTGAGACATTTGGCACTTACCTAGAGGTCTTTCCCCATTTCCAGATTAAAGTATCTCCAGAGGTGAAGTGTTATAACTGATTCCTCTTTACGATGTCATTGTTACCTCAGAGGGACAATTTATTCTAAATCTGCAACTGAAATGAATGTAGGCAGTAATCGCATGCGTCAGAAGTTAGTCTTACTCTTGTCTGGGAAGAATGGAAGAGGAAGCTTTCAAACTGGTTTCTGGAGTTCTCAGATTACTTTTTGTTGTTGTTGTTGTTTTTCAGCTTTTTAATAGGGGATAGAACTTACAGATGCTATTGTGTGATCTCGAGGAAGAAAGTCATACAAGAAAGGCAGAGCAAAAACATAGAAGGACCTGGGTCCTTGGTGACACACCAGCTCTGTAGAGATTACCCCAGACTCGTGGCATGAAGTAAGTTGGTCCTTCTCAGATGACATAGGCATCTTTAGGACTGAATGCAATCTTAACTAAAATTCCTCAGGTGTCTCCAAGTTGCATTTGGTAGGTGCCCTGACAAGGTACACCTGCTGAATTCCATAGAATGACTCTGATGATGGATATATGGCAGAGAAACATGGGTGGGCTTCTCCCTCAACCTTCAACCTGTTGCTGATGGCTGAGGGACTTCACTAACATTCTCTCTGTGTTCTGACCCTGTGATTGTCTGTTAACATAGTTGATTTCTATGTTGAAGCTAGCTAATGAAACACAGATTCAGTTGTAAATTGTATGAGAAAGACAATAATATGCTTTTTCTCACACACACACACACACACACACACACACAAACACACAATCTTCTTGTGTATTTAAGCAATGCTTTTTATTGAGATATTTAGCTTTGTCAGTAAGAAAGTCCAGCCCTTTGTAGTTAATGACATTAAACTTAAGCATTCCCTTTATGGCATTCCATGTCAGTGGATCTGTTTTATCAGCTTTTTCTTTGCAGTGTCCAGGATCGGGTCACCGTTTTGCTCTGGAGGCCCCACTGTGTTCTTTGTGACTTGGGCCTCTGGATTTGAACTGTGGCACTGCTTCTTTTGTGGGAAATGATAGCTTTTGCCTTGAAACCATGTGTGACAAAGGCTTTTCTTAAAGTATTTCTCTCCTTTGCTTATATGACAACAAAACTGCCCAATCCAGTCTCTGTTGGTTCCACTTATTCATTATTTTTGGAAATGGTCTGTTTTCTGGCAAGGATGCACGTTAATCTTAGACAAGTGAAGATTTTAGTATCTGGGCATCTTTAACTCTCTAATCATTTAATCAAATGGTTGGGAAGAGTATTGATTACACCTTCTAGCCTGAAGAAAATTAGGACTCCATCATGGTTTTTGGTGGCATTTCTCTTAGAATTGTCTTCCATGCTGCATTTTCAAAGCTTTCATTGTTTGCTGTTCTATTTCTCAGTTTTCAGGTGGACAGATTTGCTATATATTTTATTAGAATAAAATGAGACTCAAGTAACTCTGAATTTCTAATTATTGTGGCATATTTTTTGTTACCTCATATTATTTCCTCTTTTTCTTCTATAGAGCATTTGCCCCTAAGTTGTCAAAACTACTGGTTCTTTATTATGTTCCTATTTAACCTTAGATAATGTGCATCCTTTTTTGTTCTCTGACAGCAAATTATTCCCCTTGTACAAGCTTTGTTCAGCTTGTATTTAGCTCTTCTTTTCCTTGTTCCTGCCTTCTGTTCATCAACTTAGTATAGAGCTATTGGTAAGAAATAATGAGCTATACTGTGTTTCAGTTAGAGGCTGTTTAATGTGTTATACCTCTCTATTTTGACAAATTTCTTGCTTGTGCAATGTGGAATTATTATTACACAAATGTATAGTATGCAATTTTTATATATTTGAAAAGTTAATTTTTATGTTAAGCAGAGTTCTCAAAGTAGTTCCATTTAGTAAATAATAAGGCTTTTATTGAATGAATCTCTTTTACCTAATAACAAAACTGTAATGTTTCCCATTTGTCATTAAAAAAAATCTCAGAAACAAATTGATGGCTTTTTTGGTGTGTTTTGTATTAAGGACATTTTAGAGCTGCTGCTGAAATCCTCATCTTTTCAAGTTTTGTTAATGCTTTAATTTTAATCTTCTTTATGGGGCATCACAGTGGACAAGTCTCTGAGTGCTAGGAGACAATTAACAATTTACATTTGTTTAACCTGTTTTGAGCACTCATGCTTTTTTTTTGTGCTGTGGTAATGCACTTTTGAGCTCAATTTTTCATAAAACTCATTAATACTTATCGTAATAATAGATCATTTAAAAATAACACATTTTTAAAAATTGAAATTCAATTAGCCAACATATAGCACATCATTAGTTTCAGATACAGTGTTCAGTAATTCATCAGTTGCGTATAACCCCCAGTGCTCATCACATCATGTGCCCTCCTTAATGCCCATCACCCAGTTACCCCATTTCCCCACACACCCTCTTCCAGCAACCCTCAGTTTGCTTCCTATACTTAAGAGGCTCTCATGTTTTTTCTCCCTCTCTGATGAGTTCCCATTCAATTTTCTCTCCCTTCCCCTATGGTCCTCTGTGTGCTGTTTCTTATTAAACCATATGATAATTCTCTTTCTCTGACTGACCTATTTTGCTAGGCATAAAACCCTCCAGTTTCATCCATGTTGATGTAAATGCTAAGTATTCATCCTTTCTGATGGCTAATACACCACATCTTCTTTATCCATTCATCTTTTGGTGGACATCTTGGCTCTTTCCACAGTTTGGCTATTGTGGACATTGCTGCTATAAACATTGAGGTGCAGGTGTCACTTTGATCACTACATTTGTATCTTTGGGGTAAATCCCCAGTAGTTCAATTGCTGGGTCATAGAATAGCTCTATTTTAAAAAAAATTTTTATTTTTATTTAAACATATAATGTACCCCCCACCAGTTTGTTTTATGACATTAAGAGTCTCTTTTGGTTTGTCTCCCTCCTGATCCCATCTTGATTCATTTATTCTTTCCTACCCCCTTAACCCCACCCCCATTGCATCTCCACTTCCTCATATCAGGGAAATCATATGATAGTTGTCTTTCTCCAATTGACTTATTTCGCTAAGCATAATACCCTCTAGTTCCATCCATATTGTCGCAAATGGCAAGATTTCATTTCTTTTGATGGCTGCATAGTATTCCATTGTATATATATACCACCTCTTCTTTATCCATTCATCTGTTGATGGACATCTAGGTTCTTTCCATAACTTGGCTATTGTGGACATTGCTGCTATGAACATTCGGGTGCACGTGCCCCTTCGGATCACTACATTTGTATCTTTAGGGTAAATACCCAGTAGTACAATTGCTGGGTCATAAGGTAGCTCTATTTTTAACTTCTTGAGGAACCTCCATACTGTTTTCTGTAGTGGCTGTACCAGCTTGCATTCCCACCAACAGTGTAAGACAACACATTTTTTAAAAAAAGATTTTATTTATTTATTTGACAGACAAAGATCACAAGTAGGCAGAGAGGCAGGCAGAGAGAGGAGGAAGCAGGCTCCCCGCTGAGCAGAGAGCCCGATGCGGGGCTCCATCCCAGGACCCTGGGATCATGACCTGAACTGAAGGCAGAGGCTTTAACTCACTGAGCCACCCAGGTGCCCCGACAACACATTTTAATTACAAAAGACGGATATAATTAAAAATGCAAACAATGGGTGCCTGGGTGGCTCAGTCATTAAGTGTCTGCCTTTGGCTCAGGTCATGATCTCAGGGTCCTGGGATGAAGCCCTGCATTGGGCTCCCTGCTCAGTGGGAAGCCTGCTTCTCCCTCTCCCACTTCCCCTACTTGTGTTCCCTCTCTTGCTGTCTCTCTCTGTCAAATAAATAAATAAAATCTTAAAAAAAAATGCAAACAAAATGAAGAAAAAATTCATCCTTAATCCTACCACTCAGGGATAATGGCAAATTTATTGTATTTTCTTTTATTGTAATATAATAGTAATATAAATATTATACATATGTTATATATTATAATTATAAATATATAGTATATATAAATAATATATACTAAATATATATACTAAATATATAGTA
>ML101483.1:0-13234 GCA_003697995.1 Taxidea taxus jeffersonii | reverse complement strand
GGGGGGGGGGGGGGTGGTCAGGAGTAAAAAACCGAAGTTTTATTACAAACACACAGAGGCCCAATAACAAAATTGAGACCCAAAGAAATGACCAAGGCAGGCAGTTTTTTAATACTTTTTATACGGAGACAATAAATGTGTGAGGTATTGACAGGATTAAGAAAACAGGTATTTGAGGACTTTAGTTAGGAATTCTAACTGGAATCTGGGCTGAGGTAACAGACCAGTAAAAGGGCAGCAAGGTTTATTTCTATAGCTTTCTCAACTTTAAGGTCCCGACCTCTGGTGATAAGGATGTCTTTTACTTCTTCCCTTTTTTTTCTTTTTCAATTTTTTATTTAAATTCTGGTTAGTTAACATACAGTGTAATACCGGTTTCAGGAGTAGAATTTCGTCACTCATCACTTACAGACAACACCCTGTGCCCACCATAACGAGCGCCCTCCTTAATGCCCATCCTCCACCTACTTCTCTCCATCAACCCTGTTTGTTCTTTATCATTAAGAGTCTCTTATGGTTTGCTTCCCTTTTCCCCTTCCCATATGCTCATCTGTTTTGTTTCCTAAGTTCCACATATGAGTGAAATCATACAGTAGCTGGCACTCTCTGACAGACTTATTTTACTTAGCATGATACACTCTAGCTCCATTCACATCGATTGCAAATAGGAAGATTTTATTCTTTTTGATGGCTGAGCCATATTCCACTGTGTACATACACCACATCTTTATCCACTCATCATTGGGCTCTCTCCACAGTTGGGCTATTGTTGATAATGCTGTTATAAACATCACAGTGCATGTGTCCCCCTGAATCAGTCATTTCTGTATCCTTTGGGTAAATACCTAGTAGTTCAATTGCGGGGTCATAGGGTAGTTCTTTCTTTAACTTTCTGAGGAACCTCCATACTGTTTTCCAGAATGGCTGCACCAATTTGCACTCCCACCAATACTGTGGGACCTCCATACTGTTTTTCAGAATGGCTGCACCAATTTGCACTCCCACCAATACTGTAAAAGAGTTCCCCTTTCTCTGCATGGTCACCAACATCTGTTGTTTCCTGTGTTGTTAATTTTAGCCATTCGGACAGGTGTGAGGTGGTATCTCATCACAAACACAAAACTTAAAAAAAAAAAAAACCCACAAAATTTGCTCTAAGCTTTGGTTTGTCAACTCAAAAATTGGTATAACTCTAGCTACTAGTTTACTAAAGCATTTTACAAATCTGAATGCAAATTAACAACATAATCACATGTGTAAATGGTTGTAATTGGAAGAACTAAAGAAATCCCTATGGTGAAGGAGGAAGAGGGGCCCTCATCTTACAGCTGAACTAGGGATACAAATGAGCCTACTCTGTGTGACAACGCCTTCCAAACAAGCAGTTCCCTCTTCCTTACAGATCTGACTGGTGTCATCTCCAGGAATGAATGGCTGTCATTAGAAGGCCGTGTTTCCAGTTGAGCAAGCACTTTTAAGAATAGAGTCCTGACATCAGACACTTCTACACACACCTGACTTGACCTCCTTCCCCCACCCTCCTAACAAACACTTAAGAGTATCGGGAGTGCATCAGTCTGACCTGGGGCAAATTACTCCTATAAAGGGGTAAGGGAAAGGTGCAGACCCAGGGGTGTGGCCAACCCCCGCAGGAGGGGTTAAGGTTTAACTGAAAGCAAGATGGAGCTCTGCAAAGGTACTTGTTTTAAGGAAGTGCTCTCTGAATGAAGAAAAGTAGGAATCTTATAACAAAGCGTAAAGTTAGAAACTGGGGGAGGGGAAGCACCATAAAGAGCTCCCTAGGAAGATAATGTGAATTTTCCTTTCTCTTAGACCATGAGAAGTTTTTTATAGCTTAAGTTTAAAATGATTTCCTTCCAGAGTTAAGTTTCCCCCTCACTCAGCCAATCTCACCTACCGCTCTGCCTTCTGTGTCATATCGTGGGTGAGAAGTGGCACCTGCCCCACATTCTCTATTCTCCCCCTTGCACCCTGCCCCAGCAGTAGCCCAGGAAAGGGGACTGTAGCCATGAGTCCCATGCCAGAAACAGAAAGAAAGGAGCAGTTGTCATGGAGGAAGAAAAGGGATGTGGGAGAAAAAGTCATATGGATGTGAGTGCACATCCTTGCCTCACACTTCCCCCAAATGCACGCCAAGGAGAAGATTCTCAAGGAGGAAGGGAGAATGGACACTTGAGTCATACAATGAAAACTGTCAGCTTTATTTACACTCCTCTCTTTTATTATTACTAAGAAAGCAATCAGACTGACATTTTGATAGGATTTTAGGCATAAGGCTATACATCCACCCAAAAGCCAGAAACAGGATTTTTCCAAACTACACGTGAACGAGCAAGATTGGCTGCGGGAATAGCTGGGAAAGTGTATTCCTGGGAAAGGGAACAGATATGTACCGGCCCTAAGGTGGGAACGAGCTCAGCATATTTAAGGAACTGAAACAAAGTCAGTGTGGCTACAGCTGAGTGAGAGATAGGAAAACGGACATGATAGAAAAATAGGTTAAATGAGAACCCCAGACTTCAACAGGTCAAGAGTCTTCAAAACACAAACAGGACTAGGTCTCCACATCTCAGAGCCTGCCAAGAAAGCACTACTTCCAGGATGACCCAGGAAACAGTTGCCCATCACCACAATTACAGAGGACTTAGTAACACAACAGGAGGTAGGTACTACACCACATGGCTTACAAAGCACCTCGAAAAATATGGCCTCAGTGGAGTCTCCCAGCAACTTCGTGAGATTCATATTGTCTCCATTACACAGACATGGAAACAGAAGCTATGAGTAACTTGCCTGGGACACCCTCCAAGTAAGACATAAAAATAAAAACTTCTACCGCCAAGTCCACAGTTCTTTCACCTACACCAACTGGATAAGCTGACACAAAGCTTAAGAATTAGGTTATGGCGGCGGAGCGGGGTATGGGTGAAACAGATGCCGGGGACTAAAGAGGACACTTGTCATGAACAGTGAAGAATGTTTGGAAATGTTGAATCACTATATTGTATACACCTGAAACTAATGTAACACTGTATGTTAATTATACTGGAATTAAAATTAAAAACTTAATTTAAAAAAGAGTTAGACTGGGCACAGGGCCTACTTAAAATAAATAAGTAAATAAATAAGATTATGACTCTCGATTGTCAAAAATGTTAATTCTATGATGTATGTTGCCATACATTTTTACCTTTTACAACTTCACCTTGGTTTCATCCTAAGAAGGATCTTCCCTATTCTAAGGATTATCAAATATTCACCTACTTTTAGAAATTTTATGATTTCATTGTTTTTAATATTTAAAATTTTAACCCACCTGGAATATATTTTAGGAGTGTGCTACAAAAATGGAAATGTCTTTTCAAATAGCCACTGGGGCACCTGGGTGGCTCAGTGGGTTAAAGCCTCTGCCTTCGGCTCAGGTCATGATCTCAGGGTCCTGGGATCGAGCCCCACATAGGGCTCTCTGCTCGGCAGGGAGCCTGCTTCCCCCTCTCTCTCTGCTTGCCTCTCTGCCTACTTGTGATATCTGTCTGTCAAATAAATAAACAAATAAATCAAATCGTTAGCCACAATTATGCTATCTATTCCCCAATAATTTAGAAATGTCACTAATAATTCTCATCTTTCATATACAGTCTGATTCTAATTTATTTATTTCTCATTATTTCTGCATTAGTACCACATTATTTTCACTACTAGAGTTTTATAATACTCCTTGACTACATAAATGTTCAACTCCTATGAGGTGAAATACCTCAAAGGTGAAAGGTAAAGCAGAAAAAATATTTACAATACCGATGGAGGTCTTATAAATGAATAAGAAAAGATAAACCATCAATAGAAAAATGGGCAAAAAGTAGTCAACAGGAAATTCACAAAAGAAATAAAATCAGCCAATAGGCTTTAAAGGCCATCCCACTCAGCAGTAATCAAAGAAATGCAAATTAAAATAAAGAGATATCATTTTCACTAGAATACTCCATGCTGGGAAGAGAGGAAAAAGAAACATGTTCATTAGGGACAGTAAGTGCTACAAACTACCTGGGGGGCAATTTAGCAATGTACCACATTTGGCAATGCAACAATTGGAAAACTTCTGACCAAGAGATTCTAATGCTAAGAATCTAGCCTTACTGGCATAAATGCACAAAAACTGCACATACAAAGACATTCACTATGTGTTTTATTTATAGTAACAAGTATAAAATTGTTTATAATAACAATATAGAGCGGAAGTTAAGAGTACAGGCCCTGGAGCAGACTGCCTAGGTTTGAAACTAAATTCTGACACTTATTAGTCAAGTGAGCTTGAGCAACTATTATCTCATCTATAACCTTAGTGTGTTGCTGTGATGATTAAATGAGGTAAAAATGCCTGTCTCATACACACACACACACACACACACACACACACACAAATGCCTGTCATAAAGTAAGCGCTCAATAAATGTTAGGTTTAACTATTAAAACAAAATATCATAAATAACCTCAATGTTCAACAATAGGATACTGGTTAGATAAATTAGGATAATTCCAATTTGATCTAGTCATTTGAAAGGATATGTTTATATGTTTATATATGAAAAAAATCTAGAAATCTAAATAACGTATTGTTAAGAGTAATTATCTTTGGGGAAAACGGCATACATTTATATTGTAGGACTTCTATTTTCCTCCTTTTGAACTGTTCAATTTGGTTTTTTTGGGGGGGTGTTTTTTTGGTGAGAATGACATTTGTAATCAGAAGTGAAAACTCCTCACTTCAAAAAAGAAAACTCTTCAAAATGACAAATGCATCCTCTTTAGGGAGCCTAAAGAGGATAAGACACACTCACTGGGCATTGTTTCCATTGCTTTCCTCATCAATGATTCCAGGCACGGCCTTCCCTGCAGCTCGGCTAATTTCCCTTGAAGAAAAAAAATTAAATCTAGTAAACAAAAAAAATTTAGGAATTTCATACTCCATTCATTAATAGTAAATATGAACTAACTGCAACGATTTTGCAGACTTGTTCAAAATACAATTCTCAGAACTTAAAGATACACCTACACACCTACACCTCTTTGTGTAGCTTGAAAAAGTTAGCATTTAAATATGAGGATCAGCTCTTCTTTCTTGTGTCCTGAGGGAAAGAGCAATATACTAGACCACATTCTAGACTAGACCCACATTCTAGTCCTATATTCTTTTTTTTTTCCAAAGATTTTATTTATTTATTTGACAGACAGAGATCACAGGTAGGCAGAGAGCCAGGCAGAGAGAGAGGAAGGGAAGCAGGCTCCCCGCCGAGCAGAGAGCCCAATGTGGGGCTTGATCCCAGGACCTGGGATCAGGACCTGAGCCGAAGGCAGAGGCTTTAACCCACTGAGCCACCCAGGGGCCCCTCTAGTCCTATATTCCAGGCTTCATATCATCAGACCCAGGAGAGCACCTGGCATATAACAAACTCAAGTGTGGAATGAATAATTTTGAATATAGGGAAAGGCGCACAGAGAGGGAACTTGATGTTGCTTCCCTCACACATTCATTTCCCACTTCCTCAAAGGCCCTCCTGGTTTATCCCTTAAGATCCAGTGAAACAGAAAAAATTGACTTCACCCCAGTCTCCAGGGCTAGGGAATATGACCTAGCTATACCATCAGGACATTCTATGCCCTCTGCCACAGTGACCAGTTCCGGATGGGCATGTGGCCGAAGCCAGCTCAAACACAGCAAATCTCGGGACTACTCTTGCTGAGAATGCTGGGACCAAGGCAGGCTCTCTTGCCCTAGATGGTGTGGCATGCCAATATAAATTTGGGAACTGCTAAAACTGTTCAGCCCATAGACACAGGAGAGCAGAGCCAAAAGAACTACAGAGCAGTGGGACTGGAGCCCTAACAACATCATGAATTTTCAGTTAATCTGTACCCAAAGCCTGCTGTATTTCTGGGCTTTTCAATTACATGAGTCGATAAAATTTCTTTATTGTTTCATCCCATTGAGAGAATAGGGTTTTCTATGCTTGCAACTGAATGCATTCTGACAAAGAGTGAATGTGAAATATGGTTCAAAAGATGGGAGAAATATAATTTGAGGAATGAGAAGTAATATAATAAACTAAATTATAATATAGTAAAATAAAACAAAAGAGCAACAAAGGAAGAAAGGCCAGTGAAAAGAATGTGTGAGATGAGAAGAGAGAAGATAGGTATCATTGGTTAAAATACTTCTGCTTTTGGGGTGCCAGGGTGGCTCAGTAGGCTGAGCCTCTGCCTTTGGCTTGGGTCATGATCTCAGGGTCCTGGGATCGAGCCCCACATCAGGCTCTCTGCTCAGCAGGGAGCCTGCTTCCCTCTCTCTCTCTTGCCTGCCTCTCTGCCTACTTGTGATCTCTCTCTGCCAAATAAATAAAAAAAAATCTTCAAAAAAAAAATTCTGCTTTCAACACACTTACCTATTCAGGACTCCATTGGAAACTAGAGCTTCTTTCGGATGGAAATACTTATAATATACATTTCTAACCACAGCATCTTTAGGGGAAAAGAGAGGAAGTTGCATCTTAGATTAGAAATAGGTTTGATATTATACACACATATAAAATTTGACCTGTTTGAAACTCTGTTCCCATTCCTCCCATTTTAATACCATGGAAGAAGCTTAGCCCCAGAAGGCTCAGACTGCCACTAAGATCAGAATGCTGGACCATGCACCCTCAGCCCAGGGCTCTTTCCACTGTACTATTAGGTCCAGAGGGCTACAATATGAATAATAAATAGGAAACAACTGCTTCTACTAAAATAACAATAATCATAATTACCACTATTAACCATGATTCCATATTCTTCTAGAAGAAAGTTAATATTGGTGTCGAATCTGGATTCCCCACCCTCTCCTAGCATCACAAGGATATCACCACCACCGTCAAGGTATTTCTTCAGGACTTCAAACTACACAAAAGAAAAAAAAAACAATCTGTGAATATACCCGAAAGACTTTTGTCCAAAGAACTTTAAGACCTTAACTACCTGAAAAAATAAATGTAAGCCACTTAAATATAAATGTACATAAGATAACATAAAAGTTACTCTCTACATAGGATTTCCAAGCTTGTCTTTAAGCATAAAGTTCCAAAATACTCAAACTGAATTCACATTTTCCACCTTGACTATCTGGAAAGCAAACCAAAAGTGGAAACCATTTGCTAAAGGAAGCTCACAGGTCACTGAGCAGCAACCCCCGGTCTCAACCCAGTGGAGAAAAAAATCAATCCTGGCTGAAAACGATTGCTCTGGACCGTATCTGCCCCTTCCCGCCAGCTATGGACATCAGGATGAAGGCATTGTATATGACCCCCGGGGAGGAATTCTGTTCCAGTCATTCATTGACTGATCAATCCATGGTGAGAAATGCATGTTATCTGCTTATCTCCTGGGAATCTCTCTCTTGCGTTCCCAAAGCTGGAGAGGGAAGAAAAATCTAGGACTGGTCTTGCTGACCCAGCCTGAGAAAACCTGGGATGAGTGGTCTGGACCAATAGTCTCTCAACTTTCCCCAAACATCCCATAAGAAAATGTGAACATGGGGGCAGCTGGGTGGCTCAGTGGGTTGAAGCCTCTGCCTTTGGCTCGGGTCATGATCTCCGGGTGCTGGGATTGAGCCCCACATCAGGCTCTCTGCTCAGCAGGAAGTCTACTTCCTCCTCTCTCTCTCTGTCTGCCTCTCTGCCTACTTGTGATATCTGTCAAATAAATAAATAAAATATTTTTAAAAAGAAGAAGAAAATGTGAACATGTATATAAACTATGCATATTTATAAAATTATAACACATCCTCTTAAGAAGGAAATTTTTGAAGGATAATAAAGATATGACAGGGGCGCCTGAGTGGCTCAGTGGGTTAAAGCCTCTGCCTTCGGCTCAGGTCACGATCCCAGGGTCTTGGGATCGAGCCCCACATCGGGCTCTCTGCTCAGCAGGGAGCCTGCTTCCCCCACTCTCTCTCCCTGCCTCTTTGCCTACTTGTGATCTCTGTCTGTCAAATAAATAAATAAAATCTTTAAAAAAATAAAAATAAAAATAAAGATATGACAAATCCAACTTCCTTCTGGCACCTCAGTGATTCACCACGTACACCCCACTTTGGACACCACTGTCTCAGCCCAGCTCTGCAACAGCAAAGCCTCTTGCGCCTGCACACTCCCTAGATTTCCTTCTCTCCTCCAGCCCCCTAAATAGAGAAAACATAGTTCAACGATTAACATCACCAAGGTGGCTTGCTCCCAAATGAGACTAACTCCACAGATTCTGGACTCTCCACAAGACTGCCCCATTCACGGGGAGCCTACATAGTATTTTTAGCCTTTGTTTCAAAATGTCACATATAAAGAAGTGCTCTAGTGTATGTACTACTGACGCTCCAGTGTAAAAAACCGAAATATATATATTCTTCTAGTGCCCATGTGCCCAAACATTGACAATTTGAAGTATACATATTCTTTCATAAGTCATCTTCCTTTAACTTCTTTACATTACAGTTAAGACACTTGTTTTTTTTTTTTTAAGATTTTATTTATTTATCAGAGAGAGAGAGAGAGTGAACGAGCACAGGCAGACAGAGTGACAGGCAGAGGCAGAGGGAGAAGCAGGCTCCCTGCCGAGCAAGGAGCCCGATGTGGGACTCGATCCCAGGACCCTGGGATCATGACCTGAGCCGAAGGCAGCTGCTTAACCAACTGAGCCACCCAGGCGTCCCAAGACACTTGTTTTTTTAAAATGGTGGTGGGTACTAATATCTAGGCTTCTCAATTCTGAATAAAGGTACATTTATAATACAGACAGTGATGCCTGAGTGGCTCAGTCGATTAGGCATCTGACTCTTGGTTTTGGCTCAGGTCATGATCTCAGGGTCATGGCATAGAGCCCCACATCAGGCTCTGCTCAGCATGGAGTCTGCTTGAGATTCTCTCCCTCTCCCTCTGTCCCTCCCCGTACTTGCACTCTCTCTCTCTCACTCTAATAAAATAAATAAATAAAATATTTTTAAAAAGTAATATAGATAGATGTTGATCTGACAAGGTGAGGACACATGGTCTGGGCCGGTGGGTGGTAAGTGAATATCACCACCAGGCAAATGCGTAAGCCAATGTGGATGAGGTGGGAACAAAGAAAAACTAAATTCGGGGCGCCTGGGTGGCTCAGCGGGTTAAAGCCTTTGCCTTCAGCTCGGGTCATGATCCCAGAGTCCTGGGATCGAGCCCCGAATCCAGCTTTCTGCTCGGCAGGGAGCCTGCTTCCTCCTCTGTCTCTGCCTGCTCTCTGCCTACTTGTGATCTGTCTGTCCAATAAATAAATAAAATCTTTAGAAAAAAAAAAAAGAAAAACTAAATTCAGTCTAGGTTCTAGCTTGATTCTCACATCTAATATCAGACATATGATGTCCTGTCAAAGAAGTTTCTAGAGGACAACATCAAAGACAGATCATATAGTCTATGAGGGGTGAATTGACCCCTTTACTGGTCCTAGGAGGCTAGCAGCAATGCCCAGGAAGGCAGTGATCTATGCCAGGAGGAAGACCTCTGCTAACCATTTGAATCCACTTGATGGAAGAATAAAACACAAGGGAATGTTGGTACCTTTTTTTTTTTTTTTTTTTTTGAAGACTTTACTTATTTGACAGAGAGAGAAAGAGAGCACGGCAAGGGGAGCAGCAGGCGGAGGGAGAGGGAGAAGTAAGTTCGCTCTGAGCAGGGAGCCCGATGTGCGGGCCCGATCCCAGGGCCCTGGGATCATGAAGGCAGATGCTTAAAAACTGAGCCACTCAGGCACCCCAAGGGAACATTGATTCTTAGAAAGAAGTTAAAAGTTTTTCTGCCTTTCCTTCCCACTTCACTTCACCCCTAAAGAGAAGGCATGGTGCAGGGGATGGTCTGGTGGGAGAACATCTTATTAGGCTAACTATGCCTCTCAAGGGATTCTGTCTTTTGGAAGCCACTGCCTTCCATCCCTAAAAGCCTGAAGGTTTGACCTAGTGCCTATTTCCTGTTAGGAAAATGATCAGACAGGCACCGGTCTCTGACACTCTTTCTGGATGCCCTGGCTTTTCTGAGGCTGGTTGCTCCTCAGCAAAGACCTGATTACCTCTCTTTGCTGGGTGGAGAAGAGCGGCAACAGGGGAGAAACTATTGGAGTGTGAGGCTAAAAGCCAACAAACGCTATAGTATTCCTTCCCATGTACTGCCCACTGTGTGTACATTTCCCTCAGGGTCTCATAGGGTGGAGGCAGCTGCCCAACTCCATGTTCCTAATAGGAATTTCTGTTCCTTCTCTCAATTAACCTGATCAAACACTTACATCTCTCTCAATGGCGGCGTTGCAGTCAGGTCAACAAAAAAAGAACAATAGAAATGCTTCCCTGTAGACCTCCTCCCTGTGGCCTCACCCAAAGTCAGAGCAGAAGACCCTGGCCTGCCCCAGTCTAAGGACCACACCGGTCCCACCCTGCCTCAGCCTCCCTACTCCCCACAACCCTCCCTGAGCACCAAAGCACCTGCAAGTTTCTATGAGAAAGGCTCTTGTTGTGTTCTGGAGTTTCTGTTTAGTTGTGGTAAAGTACAAGTAACATTTACCATCTTAACCATTTTTAAGCATACAGTTCAGTAGTGAAAAACATTCGCCTTATTGTGCATCTCTAGAACTCTTTTCATCTTGCAAAACTGAAGCTCAATACCTATTAAACAACTTCTCATTTCCTTCCTCACTCTAGCTCCTGGCAACCATGACTCTAACTCTGTATGAATTTGACTACTCTAGGTAAGTCATATAAATGGAATCATATAGCACTGGTCTTTTTGAAATTGGCTTCTTTCATTTAGTATAACATCCTCAATATTCACTCATGTTGTAGCATGTATCAGAATTGCCTACCTTTTTAAAAAATATATATATATGTATTTTAATTTGACAGAGAGAGAGACAACAATAGAGGGAATACAAGCAGGGGGAGAGGGAGAGGGAGAAGGGCTCGATCCCAGAACCTTGGGATGATGACCTGAGCCAAAGGCAGATGCTTAACGACTAAGCCACCCCGGCGCCCCTAGAATTCCCTTTTATTTTTTTTTCGAGATTTTATTTATTTATTTAACAGAGAGATAGAGAGAGAGCACAAGTAGTCAGAGTAGCAAACAGAGGGAGAGGAAGAAGCAGGCTCCTCACAGAGCAGGGAGCCCGATGTGGGGCTCAATCCCAGGATCCTGGGATCATGACTTGAGCCGAAGGCAGCCACTCAACTGACTGAGCCAACCAGGCGCCCAAATTCCCTACCTTTTTAAGGCTGAATAATAATTTATTATATGTATATACCATACTATGTTTATCCATTCATCTGTTGGTAGACATGGGTTGCTCCTACCTTTTGGCTATTATTGTGAATAATGCTGCTATAAGAATGTACAAGTATCTCTTTGAGATTCTACTTTCAATTCTTTTGGATATATATCTAGAAGTGGGACTGCTGGATCATATGATAATTCTATTTTAAATTTTTTGAGGAACTGTCATTCTGTTTTACATAATGGCTGCACATACGTATTTTACCTTTCCACCAACAGTGCACACGGGTTCCAATTTCTCTACATCTTTGCCAGTACTTGTGTTCTGGGTTCTACATTTAACATTCTTTGTCTATTCTATGAAATAGAATTAAAAACAGCTTTATTTTAAAAGGAATTTTCCCCTGGGCGCCTGGGTGGCTCAGTTGGTTAAGCGGCTGCCTTCGGCTCAGGTCATGATCCCAGCGTCCTGGGATCGAGTCCCGCATCAGGCTCCTTGCTCAGCAGTGAGCCTGCTTCTCCCTCTGCCTCTGCCTGCCACTCTGTCTGCCTATGCTCGCTCCTGCGCTCTCTATCTGACAAATAAACAAATAAAATCTTTAAAAAAAAAAAAAGACTGCCTTCAGCTCAGGTCATGATCCTGGAGTCCCAGGATAGAGTCCAGCATTGGGCAGGGAGCCTGTTTCTCCCTCTGACCTTTCCCCTCTCATTCTCTCTCTCTCTCAAATAAATAAATTTTTAAAAATAAATAAATAATTTCTAAAGATTTAAAAAATAAAATAAATCAAAGGAATTTCCCCCTGCATCGGGCTCCCTGTTCAGTGGGGAGCTTGTTTCTCCCTCTGCCTGCTGCTCTCCCTACTTCTGCTTTCTCTCTCTGTCAAATAAATAAAATCTTTAAAAATTGGGGCGCCTGGTGGCTCAGTGGGTTAAAGCCTCTGCCTTCGGCTCAGGTCATGATCCCAGGGATCCCAGGGTCCCAGGATCGAGCCCCGCATCGGGCTCTCTGCTCAGCAGGGAGCCTGCTTCCTCCTCTCTCTGCCTGCCTCTCTGCCTACTTGTGATCTATCTCTCTGTCAAACAAATAAATAAAATCTTAAAAAATAAATACATAAATACATAAATAAATAAATGGAATTTTCCTATTTTCAAAACAAAAATATGGCAAACGGGTATGGTTAGTTTTTCATTAGCCTCAACTATGTGTCTGGCACTTGACATGCATTAGCTCAATTAATGACCGTAACAACTCCATGATGAGGAAAAAAGTGCTTACCTTAAGGCAACAAAGAGTATGGTGAAGAGGGATTTAAATCCAGAGTTTAGAGCGCATACACCTAACCATCTTATTATAGTTCTTCTTGTTGGATATTTCTTACCTCAGCTGCAGTAAACTTTTCCCTTGGCCCCGCTGTAATCCACAGTTTCACCCCAATTAGCTTCTCAGATGTGATTTCATCTTTTAAGCTAGAAATACGATTTTTAAAGTGTTAGATCCATAATTTAAGCCAATTTAAGAATTATTTTAGCCCCTAGACTATATGGAACCAGAGGCCACAGAGGCCCAGAGATGAAGGGATTTAAAGGTACCTGGTAGATCCTCTCTCCCAAAGTCAGAATCCCTTCCATAGGCTTGTCCCAGATCATCTCTGCTCAAATACTTCCTATAGGCCAAGATGCCCAAATTAACCCATACAAGAGTATAAAGAATCCACCAACTACTAATTCAATCAGCTCTGCCATTAGCTGGCATGATATCCTTACCTATTTTTTTTTTTAAAGATTTTATTTATTTATTTGACAGACAGAGATCACAAGTAGGCAGAGAGGCAGGCAGAGAGAGAGAGGAGGAAGCAGGGCCCATGCAGCGCAAAGAGCCCGATGCGGGGCTCGATCCCAGG
>RCUC01129619.1:0-21889 GCA_003697995.1 Taxidea taxus jeffersonii | reverse complement strand
TCTTTTCTTTTCTTTCCTTTTGTATTATGTTAGTCACCATACAATACGTCATTAGTTTTTGATGTAGTGTTCTAGGATTAATTGTTTACATATAATACCCAGTGCTCCATGCAATAGGTGTCCTTCTTAATGCCCACCACCAGACTCACCCACCCTGCCATCCCCCTCCCCTCTAAAACCCTCAGTTTGTTTCTCAGAGTCCACAGTTTCCCATGGTTCATCTCCCCCTGTGATTTCCCCACACTTCACTTTTCCTTTACTTCCTCTAATGTCCTCCATGTTATTCCTTATATTCCACAAGTAAGTGAAACCATATAGTTGACTCTCTCTGCTTGACTTTATTTCACTCAGCACAATCTCCTCCAGTCCCATCCATGTTGATGCAAATTTGGGTATTCATCCTTTCAGATGGCTGAGTAATATTCCCCTGTATATGTAGACCATATCTTCTTTTTGCATTCATCTGGTGAAGGGCATCTTGGCTCTTTCCACCATTTGGCGATGGTGGACATTGCTGCTATGAACATTGGAGTATAGGTGGCCCTTCTTTTCACTACAATTGTAAGCTTGGGGTAAATACTCAATAGTGTAATTGCCAGGTGTTAGGGTAGCTCTATTTTTAATTGTTTGAGGAATCTCCACAGTGTTTTCCAAAGTGGCTGCAACAACTTGCATTCCCAACAATGGTGAAAGAGGGCTCCCCTTTCTCCACAATCTCTCCAACATTTGTTGTTTCCTGCCTTGTTAATTTTTGCCATTCTAACTGGAGTAAGCTGGTATCTCAATGTGGTGTTGATTTTCATTTCCCTGATGTTTAATGATGATGAACACTTTTTCATGTGTCTGTTAGCCATTTGTATGTCTTCATTGGAGAAGTGTCTGCTCATATCTTCTGCTCATCTTTTGACCTGATTATCTGTTTTTTGTCCACCCCTGTATCTTTCATTCAATACTCAGGCTACTGAAAGCTGGCATTTTAATCCACTAATCTACTATCACTGCTCTTCCTTAATTCATTGTTATTACTCTTCTTTTAGAAGGCCTCCTTCCACCCTACTGCCCACATCTGGATAAGGCCAATCTGTTTAGACTCTACACTTTTAAGGTATTAAAAAATAGTCCATCTTTTCATTCCATCTGCTTCTACCATACTTCAGATCACTTTGATCTCATTCTCAATATGAAAACCTCATACTCTCACTGGAGTTCCTGTCTCCTGTTTTGATCATTTTAATACATTTTCCTCACTGCATGTAGAATAAGTTCTGAGATACTATCTCAGTTTCTGCAGACTAGTCTGGCTACATCTCCACTGTGTTCCCATATCCATCATCCCTACACCACAGCTGCATCGAATTGCTTCTTTACTGTTTGTCACCCAATTAGACTGTGACAATCTTGAGAGCAGGGGCCATTTTATTCTCAGTACTAGACTCAGATCTTATCAACTCAGATCTTAATGCATTTTTGGAATATGATAGTTTCTCAGTATATTAATTAAACACATAGATATTTACAAAGACCAGAATATATTCTTTACTTCTATTTCAAAATTCTACTTAACCAAAGTCCTGTTATTCCTGTGGTTCATTTAGAAGATACTACGCCAATGTTAAAGGTTCTTCCTTTAATATAAGAATTTGTATCATGCTCCCCTGACTGTTCTGTGGCCAGATTGTTGAGTATTAGATTATAGTCCCTCAGGCTGGGTGTTTAATCCACTCTAGTGTTCACAACTCCACAGAACTTTTCTTTTAAAATCTAATATAGACCATATGAAAAAATAGAGATCATAATAAATAAGTATAAGGTTATGAAGTCTTTAAAAAGTTCTAGATAGGAGATAATGATAACTTTCTGTTGTATTCATTTACCTGAACCTGGTACTAGAGAGTCTCTTAATTATGTGGGGGATCCTCTTCGATTTTATTGACAGTATATAGGGCAAACCTCTTCGACTGTAGTCCAGGTAGGCTGGAATTAGCATTTCTGTTGGATGTTGTGTATTAGATGGTTAGTTTCAAGCAAAGTCTGTTCTTGGATTTCTTGTTTGACTGAATGGTCTCAGATGGAAACTTTGTTACAAAAAGTAGCCTTCTGAATTTCTAGACGTTATCAGAGAGGACAAATACTGAAATACACACTCATGAGCAAAAAACTTTTTAAATGTTCTGCAGTTGCACACTTGAAATATCTGCAGTAGCTCACATGAGAAACATGGAACTGTTACCCAGAGCCCACCATCCTTTCTTCTTACAGTCATCTTCCTTCCATTCCCTATTGTAACCTCTAACAAAAGTCCCTGCTGATCCTGGGTATTATCTCAGGATGCAAAGCAAACTTTTGTCCTTCCAGTTACTTTCTTCAGAAACATGCCTCAGAAACATTCTGACAAATAAATTATATTGCAGTTGTAACTTACTAATTTTTTAATATAACTAGACAGTAAAAAGTATTTGTTTAAAAAAGGAGGTTTACTTAGGTGAAATGTCAACCAAGTTTTATTAAGTGAAATGATGTAATTGTACTATTTAGATTACATGTGTGAGTGTGTGTGTGCACATATGTTGGCAATTAGGGCAATAGATACTGCATTATATGCCTATCAAGTCTAACCATTTTATTGCTCACATACATAATCAATTCATAAAGCAAGCTTAGAAACTTCTTCATTTGACTCCATGATTAATATTCTTGGAAAAGAAATGGGATTCTAGAAATGAAGTTAATTTCTCATATCCTTATGAACTATCTAAATTTTTAAAAGTACACACACATATATAAACATGTATTTGTGTATAAATGTAGAGAGATAGATGATAGGTAGATGGATAGATAGATGATACACACAGTTAGGAAAGTGACAAGAAATATTTTAATTATTTTTCCAAATTTCATAAAAGAAAATAATTGATTTGAGAAATATGAACATACTTACACTTTGGTGTCTCATTCATGCTCCAGTTTTTATCCACATAGATCCTTAGTAGAACTCACAGTTAAATAAGAACTATCAGTAGTGACATGGATATAATGTAGCCTCACTTTCTCACTTTCACTCAAAGGTAGCAGTGGAAATGCATACACAAGCTATATAAATTTTTATAACTCTAAGGGCTAACATTTATCATGAATTGTAATATCAGTCTAAATTGAAAAAAGAACTATTTCTGCATAATCTGATTGGCTATGTAGAAGGAAAGAGTAATAAACAGGCAAGGGAAAACTAGAAATTCTCTTTGATTTTTGAAAAGTTGATGGTTTGACCAAGCAATTTTAGCATGGGGAGGGTTTCTTAAAGTTTCACCAAGATAGGATTGAGGGTGTTTTACATATTCAACCCGTTCTATAGGTAAGCTCAACTAAGTTAAAAGGAAAAGTGTCATTGGTGACCCTACTTTAGGATGTCAAATGTAACTAATATAGAAAAATAAAACAAAACAAAAGCTAGCTGATGCATCTGGGAATTGGGATAGCGTCCTTGGAGATTAGAAGATGCATTAATAATACAAGATGCATTATCAGTGTATTATCTTTGCCAATATGATCCAAATAATATTTTGTTCTTTTGTTCACTTTAATTCACATTTTTATTGCTAATGATATACAGCAATTTTTGGTATGTTTATTGGAAATTTATGCTTTATTTATGAACATACTATTACTCTCCTTTCATTACTTTTGAATAAAAGTGATTCCTTATCCTTTTCTAAAATATTCACATATATTCATGATATAAATCTGTGCAAGTCTTATATATTACAAGTCTTATTTTAATGATTTGTTATTTGACATTTAATATAATTTAGGCAGAAAATTTGGTCACTATGTAGTAAAATATATTTCTTTTGTCTTATTATTTCTGAATGTGTTGCCATTACTTGAGAGGCTTTACTTATTCTGATATTGTCATTTATTTACTTGTATTTTTTTTAAAAGATTTTATTTGACAGACAGAGATCACAAGTAGGCAGAGAAGCAGGCAGAGAGAAGGGGGGGGGGGGAAGCAGGCTCCCCGCTAAGCAGAGAGCCTGATGTAGGGCTTGATCCCAGGAACCAGGGATCATGACCTGAGCTGAAGGCAGAGGCTTTAACACACTGAGCCACCCAGGCACCTCTACTTGTATTTTCTTCCAGTAACTTTATAACTTACTCATATTAGTATCTATACTGTTGGATTATAGTTGCTATAAGGCATGAGTATATAGAATTTTCCCCCAAATGATTAGGTGGTTGTTTTATTTTTTTTAAGATTTTATTTATTTATTTGACAGACAGAGATTACAAGTAGGCAGAGAGGAAAGCAGAGAGAAAGAGGAGGAAGTAGGCTCCTGCTGAGCAGAGAGCCTGATGTGGGGCTGGATCCCAGGACCCTGGGAAAATGACCTGAGCTGAAGGCAGAGGTTTTAACCCACTGAGCCACCCAGGTGCCCCTAGACAGTTATTTTAATGCCATAGTTGAGACTGAGAAATATACAATCTGGGCAGAAAACCCTGTGGTGATATGTTTGCACCTATTACATAAAATGTTAATTTTTATCAAAATGTTAACAATCTATTAAATAAAGTTGAAAATTTGAACCCCACCCACCCCAAGAATTACATGGACTGATGTTCTAGTTTCTAATATGGTAGGCATTTAATCTCAACATGTTTGCCTACTAAAATAGTAAAATGTCAAAATAAAAATAAGGGTGATTTTAAGCAGAAAAGTGGTCATGGAAATAGTGAGATGTGATTAAATTCCAGCAAACAGATGGAGTTTTAAAAGATGAGACTGAATAAGAGGACTTTGGGAATAAGCAGAGAAAGAAGAGAGAACAGATCCATAGACTGAACCTTGGATCAATCCAGTATGCAGAAATCAGAAAAATAAGGTGGGGTCAGTGGAATATTTTGGCTCCTCAGTTATTTTGGAATGTTCCCTTTGGTTTTAGGCATAGTAAGGCTGTCAAAAGCTTTCCAAGATCTTTCAAAGGACAAAGTTAGGAAAAAAATTCATTAAGAAATTATTGCTGCCCCTAATTCTAATCCACCACTCTGAATTATTTTCTGATTTATATTTGAGTCTAATTAAGAAATCATTGCTGCCTCTAATTCCAATCCACCACTCTGAATTATTTTCTGATTTATATTTGAGTCTCTTTCCTCTCTTTTTCTCTATAGATTCCTAGTGGTCAACATCAAAATATTTATTAATTTGCCCAATGCTAAAATTTGTATAAAGTGAAATCAGAATGACTCTATCAGTACCACCATTGGTAACAAACATACTAAAGTTAAAGATTTTTCATCCCTTTACTCTTTAGAATATATCTCATGGACAGTCAGTGATCAGAGCATGGCAGTTTAAAGAGTTATGCACTAACATACAGTTATTATGTTAACATAACTGTAATAACATACAGTTATTATGACTAACATACATTTAAGATACAGTTATTTCTGTATCTTAGGTTATTATCCTGTTGTTTGTTCAGTGTGAATTACTCTTATGTCATTTATTTATTTTTTAAAATTTTTTAATTTTTACATAAACATATAATGTAACCCCACCCCCCTCTCCCAGCACCCCTCTCCCCCAGCCCCCTCAGTTTATTTTATGACATTAAGAGTCTCTTTTGGTTTGTCTCCCTCCCAATCCCATCTTGTTTCATTTATTCTTTTCCTACCCCCTTAACCCCCACCCCCATTGCATCTCCACTTCCTCATATCAGGGAGATCATATGATAGTTGTCTTTCTCTGATTGACTTCTTTCGCTAAGCATAATACCCTCTAGTTCCATCCATGTCGTCGCAAATGGCAAGATTTCATTTCTTTTGATTTATGTTCAATTGTAGGCTTTTTTCCCTTTAAACTTTGAAATGCATAAAATATGGTTGAAAATCAAATTTTTATTTTAAAGATACTTTCAAAAAGCTTCATGAGTTCATTTCTTGAAAAAGCTTTTGCATTTATGAAATAATTTTAAATTTTCAATCATATATATATTTATTCATTCAAAAATAAGTTCAGCACTTATATCATAAAGGTGGCATCAGGCATTAGACTGTTGATTATTTTCTAAATTAAATAGCCCTTTCATCTATCTATCATCTATCACCTTCTCTATCATCTTTCTATCTAATTATCATCATCTGCCTGTCTCTATCATCTTTCTATCTAATTATCGTCATCTGCCTGCCAGTCTAATGTCATCAGGCATTAGACTGTTGATTATTTTCTAAATTAAATAGCCCTTTCATCTATCTATCATCTATCACCTTCTCTATCATCTTTCTATCTAATTATCATCATCTGCCTGTTCTAGTTATCCATTTACTTAACTAGAAATATTTCATAATGGTTTAACAAACTGTACTTTGGAATTAAAGATCTAATTGCAATTGTGTCTCTATATAATTTCTAAACTTTGTCATGAGTGTGAGCATGTAAACTGATTTCCCTAATTCTTGTTTTTTTTTAACAGCCAAAAAAGTTAATAATCATGTGTACTTTGCCTATTATGATGATTAATTGAATAATGTATGTATGTCAGTTATCATAGTACTTCATGCATAGCAAATATTCAATAAATGATAGGTGTTATAATGATTAGTACTATTTCAAAAAGGTTGAACTTAGGTGTACATTTTCAAATCACTCAAGAAAATATTCATTCTCTAAGCATAATATTAAGCAGAAGTTCTATTTCTTTTCTCAACATTGAGCACAGCTGCTTGTAAAAAAAAAAGTAGAAGTATTTGAGTTAGGTACCCATATGCTGTTCTTCCAGTGATAGATTCACATGTTGCAAAAAACCCCCACAAACCCTCAAAAGGAATTATCTTGGCATATATTATTGGTATCTTGGCACGTATTATTATGTATGATCCAAAATATTCTGCTAATTTACAGCACGACTTGCTGATTATATACATGACTGTCATGAAATGGGCAGTTTTTAATGTGACAACTCTAACAATGTTTATCATCATGCTAGAAACAATAAGCTATATTTAATGAAAGAATAAAGACAAGGTCAACAGGTGTTTTGCAAGTTCTTTGGAATGTTTTTTCATCATTCTTATTTCTCATTAGGGACATCCTCCCCTTAGATATCCCCTGGAGATGCCTTCATTCTCTTTAGGTAATAGGAAACTAATATATATTTCCCAAGTTTCAATTTAATGATATCAGCTATGATAATCTTCATGAATGTTTGTGAGGTAGGATTAGTTGGACACACATTTTATAAATTATAGAGTATTAAAGAAAGGAACTTATGAGAAATCTTTATTACCCAAGCCATAGATACTACCATATATCCAGATATATGTGATAGTGCAGACAAATCACATTATTAAAATATTCACATGTAATGTCTTTGGTTGAATTAACATGAGATTATTTTATATTAACCTTTCTGACTACAAAATTAAATATTTTCTAGCGAGTATGTTTGCCTTTTATTATCGTTGATCCTTGCTCATGTAAACACAGAAAAAAAAATACCAACAAAATTGCTCATTGTAAGCAAAATAGTGGTGTTATTTCCTTTCAAAAATTTAAGAATAATTACAAATATCATGTAAGTTAAATACAAATAAATAGCAGTGATAAAGTGATATTTTATTATTACTCCTTGTATAAAGCATTAACTATTGCTCATTTTCTATTTTTTAATTCCATAAATGGAAGAGCTTGAAGTTTTATTTATGCATTTCCACCTGCATTTCTAATACTTAAGTGCTTGAAACCAGACACTACACTGCAAAATAGTGGAGGGAATGAGGATTATCCTAGCGCTTTCTAGATAAACAGAGTGCCTAACAGCTCTACAAGTTAATCACACATGACAAGGTTGGAGGATATTTTTTCTTTGGAGAATTGGCTTTACATATTTTAATACAGTTTTTAAAAATAGGAAAGATAGCTCTTTAGAGGTGCTAATTCTTATTAATACCTTGAGCAATAAAAACTTACAATTGATAATTAGTGTGGTTTATGAAATTTGTATATGAGGTGATGGGCTAAGTCATGTAAAGGGAAAAATATTACATATTCAATAATAAAAAGAAGAACAACTTCAGAATAGGCAAAGATAACTGATTGACAAAACTAATAAGGGATGTAATTTAAATATTTTTTATTTAATGGAAAGAAAACACATACTATATGATATAGGTTATTTTTTTCTCTGCCAGTGCATATGTTTACTTGGAAATACTTTATTTATTTGGAAAATTGATAACAATTCCTCAGGTTAATAGGAAAATAAAGTGCATAACTATATTTTTAAAAAATTTTATTTTTTCAGTGTTCCAAGATTTATTGTTTACATATAACATCCAGTGCTCAGTGCAATACATGCCCTCCTTAATAACCATCACCAGGCTCACCCATTCTCCCACCCCTCCCTTCCAAAACCCTCAGTTTGTTTCTCAGAGTCCATAGTCTCTCATGCTTTGTCTCCCCCTCTGATTTATCCCAATTCACTTTTTCTTTCCTTCTCCTAATGTCCTCCATGTTATTCCTTATGCTCTGCAAGTAAGTGAAACAATGCGATAATTGACTCTCTCTGCTTGACTTATTTCACTCAGCATAATATTCTCCAGTCCCATCCATGTTGATGCAAAAGTTGGGTATTAATCCTTTCTGATGGAGGCATAATATTCCATTGTATATATGGACCATATCTTCTTTTTGCATTCACCTGTTGAAAGACATCATGGCACTTTCCACAGTTTGGCAATTGTGGACATTGCTGCTATGAACACTGGGGTACAGATGGCCCTTCTTTTCACTACATCTGTATCTTTGGGGTAAATACCCAGTAGTGCAATTGCCAGGTCACAGGGTAGCTCTATTTTTAATTGTTTGAGGAATCTCCATACTGTGTTCAAAAGTGGCTGCACCAACTTGCATTCCCAGCAACAATGTAGGAAGGTTCCCCTTTCTCCACATCTTCTCCAACACATGTTGTTTCCTGTCTTCCTAATTTTTGCCATTCTAACTGGTGTAAGGTGGTATCTCAATGTGGCTTTGATTTGAATTTCCATGATGGCTAATGATGATGAACATTTTTCATGTGTCTGTTAGCCATTTGTATGTCTTCTTTGGAGAAATCTGTTTATCTCCTCTGCCCATTGTTTGACATGATCATTTGTTTTGTGTTTGTTGAGTTTGAGGAGTTCTTTATAGAGTTTTGATATCAGCCCTTTGTCTGTAGTGTCATTTGTGAATATCTTCTCCCATTCCGTAGGTTGCCTCTTTGTTTTGTTGACTGTTTCCTTTGCTGTGCAGAAGCTTTTGATCTTGATGAAGTCCCAAAAGTTCATTTTTGCTTTTGTTTCATTTGCTTTTGGAGACATATGTTGAAAGATGTTGCTGTGGCCGATGTTGAAGAGGTTGCTGCCTATGTTGTCCTCTAGGATTTTGATAGATTCCTGCCTCACATTGAGGTCTGTAATCCATTTTGAGTTTATCTTTGTGTATGGTGTAAGAGAATGGTCGAGTTTCATTCTTCTGTACATAGCTGTCCAATTTTCCCAGCACCATTTATTGAAGAGACTGTCTTTTTCCCACTGGATATTTTTTCCTGCTTTGTCGAATTTTATTTGACCATGGAGTTATTGGTCCATATCTGAACTCTCTACTCTGTTCCATTGGTGTACGTGTCTGTTTTTGTGCCAGTACCATGCTGTCTCGGTGATCACAGCTTTATAGTAAAGATTGAAATAAGGCAACACGATTTATTTTAATTGAAAATATGCCTCTAAATATATATGTATATGTGTGTATATACATATACATATATATATATATATATATGCACTATTTGGATATTCTTTTTTGGGGGGATATTCTTTATTCATTCTTTTTTTATTTAATTAAATTTATTTTTTAAAATTTAAACATATAATGTAACCCCACCACCCTCTCCCCACCCCCCCCACCCCCCTCGGTTTGTTTTATGACATTAAGAGTCTCTTTTGGTTTGTCTTCCTCCCAATCCCATCTTGTTTCATTTATTCTTTTCCTACCCCCTTAGCCCCCACTCCCGTTCATCTCCACTTCCTCATATCAGGGATATCATATGATAGTTGTCTTTCTCTGGGCATTTACCCTAAAGATACAAACGTAGTGATCTTTATTCATTCTTAAACAATGAAAGACCCATCAAAACTTCAGCCTTAAAAGCCGGTTGTCTTTTTCCTCAGTAGCCATTAATATGTTCTTGCTCAGATCCATTACTGGACTTTTGTAAATGTGGTTATATTTGCTTCATATTGTTTCAGGTTTTTTTCCCCTAGATTCAACTAGTATTTATTTTGTTGTGGTATTATATTCTTACACTCTTTTTCTTTCATCATTATTTTTTTCTTCATCAGTAGCTCATAGAAAAGTTGCAAGAGGGTATCATGGGCTCTAAACAAATACTACTTTAATATGAAACCTAAAATTTCAGAATTTAACTGTAGGTCTTAATTCATTATACTGGCATATTCTATTTTGATGAAATTAATAATTAATAATGAATGGATTATTTTTGAATCTGGAACCAATATTTTTTCTAATTTATTTAAGAAAGAACAAATTTGGAATTAGTTACATTTGAGCTGGAAGTTTGTAAGTAATGGTGAAAAAATAAACTCTTATGAATTTTGCAGGTCAATTTTCAAAACTGAGTTGACTTCTATTGTGCTTTTAAAAAATACTGTCTGTTGCATGGTTCTAGATCATATCTTCGACCTCACAGAGTATTTCCTGATAAATGGACATATATATGAATATGGATATTTTAATATATTATTTTCTGGATATAAAACTTCTCATATAGTTTCTTATCATTGTTCCTTTTATTTCTAGGATTTGTTTGAAATCACAAAAGAGAAATGAAGAACCATACAAAACAGATAGAGTTTATCCTTCTGGGACTGACAGATAATTCTCTGTTACAGATTGTAATTTTCTTATTTCTATTTCTAAATTACATGCTGGGTATGATAGGAAACTTAACCATCATTGCCCTTACTCTACTGGATTCTCATCTCAAGACCCCTATGTATTTTTTCCTTTGTAATTTCTCCTTCCTGGAAATTTCATTTACAAGTGTTTGCATCCCCAGATTCCTAATCACCATTGTAACCAGAGAAAAGGCCATTTCCTATAATGGTTGTATATCTCAGTTGTTTTTTTACATATTCTTGGGGGTTACAGAATTTTTCCTTCTGGCAGCTATGTCCTATGACCGTTATGTTGCCATCTGCAAACCTTTGCATTATACATCCATCATGAGCAACAGAATTTGTCATCAAATCGTACTCAGTTCTTGGGCAACTGGCTTTCTGGTCGTTTTCCCTCCACTGATTTTTGCTCTTAACCTGGATTTCTGTGCCTCAAATATCATTGATCATTTCATTTGTGATATTTCTCCTGTCCTGCAACTTTCTTGCTCAGACACACATTTACTAGAACTGATTGCTTTTTCCTTAGCTGTGATGATCATCATTGTCACATTGTTGTTAGTAATACTTTCTTACTCTTACATCATCAAGACAATTCTAAAATTCCCTTCAGTTCAGCAAAAGAAAAAAGCCTTTTCAACCTGCTCTTCTCACATGATTGTTGTGTCCATCAGTTATGGTAGTTGTATATTCATGTACATAAAGCCATCTGCAAATGAAAGAGTCACTTCAAGCAAAGGAGTAGCGGTGCTCAATACTTCAGTTGCCCCTATGTTGAATCCATTCATTTATACTCTGAGAAACCAGCAGGTTAAACAAGCCTTCAGACATGTGTTTAGTAAGATATTTTATGCTTCAGATAAATAATACTGCCTGTTGAAATAAGTAACATAAAAACATAAAAAGAACAGTGAATAAAATTTCTTGACTCTTCTAGTTTAGTATTTTTTAAATTTAATTTATTTTCAGTATAACAGAATTCATTGTTTATGCACCACATCCAGTGCTCCATGCAATACGTGCCCTCCATAATACCCACCACCAGGATCCCCCACCCTCTCACCCCCCGCCCCTTCAAAACCCTCAGATTGTTCTTTAAAATTTAATTATTCGGATGTCTTTAGTTTACCTGAGCTTAGAAACTCTTTCCATTGTATACGTTCTGACTTTAACTTTTTGTAACATATTATATATGTTTATATATATATATATACATAAATATTTTGTACAGTTATTTTTTGTAATGTCAAATGTCAACATATTAAGAAAGCATACGTTTTGTAATGAATCATACATTTCATTTGTGTCATTTTATTTTATTTTCTAAGATTTTGTTTACTTATTTTAGAGGGAGAGAGACAGAAAGCAGGGGGAAAAGGAGAGAAAGACAAACAGAGAATCTCCAGGAGACTCCCTGCTGAGCACAGAGCCTATGGCCAGTCTGGATCTTATGACCCTGAGATCATGACCTGAGCTGAAATCAAGATGTGAACATATAACTGACTGAGGCTTCCAGTCACCTTTTATTTTAGTATTTATGTTGGGTAAATTTTTAAAATTGCAGTAGAAAATAAAATATGACTTAGCACACATTTAGTTGATTTCTCACACAATCTTTTTCAAAAACATAAAACAAGCTTAATCTCTTTTTTAAAATTTAAATTTATTTTTTCAGTGTTCCAAGATTCATTGTTTATGCACCATACCAAGTGCTCCACGTGATACCATAAGGGAAATTCAAATAAAAACCACAAGCTTAATCTCTTCAACATGTCAATGAATCTATTGAGTAAATGGGAATTTATGATGAATTTAATTCCTGACATATAGTTATTAGCATTTACTTCTGTACCAGTTTTCCATGGTAAATGATATCAAATATCAATTTTTCCTAATTCAAATGACTTCTTTAAAGATAGAATTATGTTTTATTTTCTCTAAAACTAGGGTTACTCTACGTGTCAGTTCTTAAAACACACAGATGCCACAACTCTATAATTCTCTAGAATTCTCCTAATGTTTATGCCATTATGCCTGTTGGTTTATACCATAGAGGTGATTAAGTTGTTAGCTTTATCTTCAGTATGTGCCAGTGGTATTTGTTCTTGTCTATGCCTATAGTTACCATACATTTCTTTAGTCAATATTCTTGAAAATATTGATTAATTTTAATGAAATCACACCAAAACTAATCTAGAACTCAAAGTAGAAACCACAATTGATAATTGATTAATCTTGACAGTTAAGAATATGACTTATGTTTGTCAAAACTCATCAAATTGGATACTTAAAATTTGTTAATTTCATCAAACATAAGTTTTAATTAAAAGTCAAGAAAAAATTGAGTTCTGGATATCTGGTTTACTTTTTATAGTGATATGGATTATCAGTTCTGTAATTTCTTTGTGTACTCTAGGCTTATTCAACTATGGCATTGAAGAAAATGATACCAAGGCTTCTCACTGTAGGGGAAACAAGTTATAAGAAGTTTTTTCTTAAGTAACCTGCATAGAGTAAATCAGAATTGGAGGTATCGGTATAAATGCATCACACACACACACACACACACACACACACACACACACACACACAGAGTCTTCTGAGGGCTAATAAGCATTAACACGCTAACCAACACAACTAATGTCCACATTGGTTTTTAAATATCACTAACTAAAGGAAACCTTGGATCCCTGGAGAAATAACAGTATTATTTTGGGATAGTCAAGGAAAGTATAAGAAAGCTAAAATCACCTTGTTGTAGAGAACTACTCAAAAAATGAAGAAGTATAAAAAAAGTTTAGAATACAATTAAGAAAAGTTCCCATTCACCATATTTGTGTAATTTGGATATCAGATAAATGATAATATTAATAAACTTATTGAGTAAAATGAGTACCCTTGAATTCATATTGCTTTAAAGTATATGAATAATATACCTGGGAGAAAAGAAAGACTATCTTTATAGTAAAATATACTTAACTACCCATAAAGAAGTAATGATTAAGGTAGAAAATCATCAATGAATGCTAAAACAAGTGGATGAAATTTCATGAGGAACAGGATATTTACATAGTCTCAAAATATCTCTTAAGAGATTTGAAAGAGACCACCTTATCCAAGTGATCAGTTACCAAACCCAGTGGGAAAATCAGCAGTATATGGTGCTTGAAAATGTGATAGGAAGGATCTATCATCACTTCTGTTTTTTCCTGCAAAAATACCCCACCACCACCACCACCACCACCACCACCACCAACAACAACAACAACAACAACAACAATAAAAAACAAAACTGAAATCTCAGTTTAACTTTGAAGAAAAATCAGGTAAGAGCTGAGCAGAAATGACAACTAAATGCAATGTATAATCCTGCATTAGGCTGGATCTAGAGGGAATAGAAATATAGAAAGATATAAAAAATATCACTTGGAAAAATTTATAAAATTTTAATATGGACTATGGATTAGATAATATATCAATGTCAGATTTTCTGATTTTGATCATTACACTTTGGTTAGGTAACATAATGATCTCATTAGGAAATTTACCCTGAGACAGATAAAGAGGCACAATGTCCAACTTATCATCAAATGGTTTAGAAAGTATATATATATACGTGTGTGCATACACGTTTATGTTTATAGTATTTGTACATATACACATTTTATGTTTATAGTATTTGTATATATCCAATATTAAGTGCATGTATCTATATATGTAGAGAGAATGATGAAAAGAAACATACAAGATGTAAACAACTGTGACTAAGTAAAGGGCATATGTAGTACTTTGTACTATTTTTGGAACATGTCTTTAAATTAAATTAGAAAAAAGTTACAAAAACAGGCTTGGACTGAAACAACTATTCTCAATATGATTCCTTATGGATTTGACTTACAAGGGGTGTCATGACAGAATATGGACTGTCCTAAAACAACCAAATCATTTCCTCATTTGAGAATAGTTGACTTACAAATGACTGAAAACTGTTACATACCTTAATAATGGATTCATTAAGAGTTTCTAGAATTTCATGTTCACACTCAAATGTTAGAATATTATTAGTTCATTAAAACCTAGTATTTGGTATTTATTAAGCTTGGATGTTGTACAACATATGGAGTGACTTTGCCTCTGTGCTCCAACGTTTTCCTAACTTTAGGAAATGATGCTTTGTTTTCCATTCATAAACAGTATAATTTTACATTGATTGGTGTTTTTATTTATCATATTCTCTTTTTAATGTGAAACTGTTACTAAAGTGACCCTTATTAATTATTTCCCTTTGGGATTCTTGGGTAATTTTAAGAGCGCATAATGATGATAATGGCATGTAGCAACAATATTGTAATTATAAATTTCCTTTTTAAGATTTCCAGGTATTAGGCATATGAATGCATTTCAAATAAAGTGCAATTCATTTGTATTTCTAGTGCTAACATGATACTGCTGGCTCAGAAAACAATGTATATCATCATCCCTCCAATTTTTTATGCCCTTCTAATACCATCACCAGCTTTTTTAAATATTAAAAAGCACATGTAAATATGCTATGATTCAAACAAAAATTTACACATGAATGTTCATAACAACATTGTTCATAAAAATGCCCAAGTGGAAACAACCTAAATGTCCATCAGCTGATGAATGGATAAACAAAAGTGGAATATCTATGTAATGGAATGTCATTTATCCATAGAAAAGAAGGAAGTATTCATAGATTCAGCCACATGGGTAAACCTTGAATATATTATGCTAAGTGAAAGAAGCTATTCCCAAAAGGCAACCTATATCCTATGATTCCATTTATATGACATGTCTAGAATGGGCAAATCCTAGAGACAGAAACATATCAATGGTTGCCAGGGGCTGAAAGGAGCAGGGATTCACTGCTTGATAGATAGGGAGTTTCTTGCTGGGGTGATGACAGTGCTATGAAAGCAGATAATGGTGATGATTGCACAAACTGTGTGAGTGTACTACTAGCCACTGAATTGCACACAGTGAAATGGTTAAAGTGGTGCCTTTTGTTATATAAATGCTACCTCAATAAAAAATGTAGCTCTGGAGAGGAATATGAAAACTGGATTGGAGTGCTGGGTATGGTGCATAAACAATGAATCTTGGAACACTGAAAAAAATAAAACAAAATTCAAAACAAAACAAAAAAATTGGATTGGAACACCCAATAGCCTTTAGAACTCTAACTTCATGATAGCCAGTCTACTTTATTGAAACCCGTGTCCTGTTAGTAGAGGAGACTGAACGTTGAGATGACATGATAAAATGTCTTAACTAACCCACTAGCTAGCTAGCTTGCATAGCTGATGTACTTGGTGGTCGTGCTTTTTAATTTACAGGAATCACAGGGAATCAAATACTGAGAGGGCTCTGGGCACCTGGGTGACTTAGTTGGTTAAGTGACTGTCTTCCACTCAGGTCATGATCCCAGAGTCCTGGGATGGAGTCCCGCATTGGGCTCCCTGCTCAGAGAGGAGGCTGTTTCTCCCTTTCCCTCTGCCTGCTACTCTGCCTGCTTGTGCTCTCTCACTCTCTGTCAAAACAAAAACAAAAACAAAAACAAAAGACTGAGAGGGCTTATTCCAGTCACTGTGCTAGCTCTTCATCCAGAAACACAGGGTGATAGGCTGTTAAGCAAAAATCTGAGAAAAATCCAATGTTAGCATCTAAACTGACTGATTTCCCATTCCTCTCTGACAAACAAGACACAGAGCAGCCAGAATTGCAACTAGTAGAGAGAAAGTGGTGGAGGTATAAAAGAACATTGTATAAAGATCATGGGTAAGATGGTGCATTAACAAGAATGGTATAATCTGCATGAATTAAATACAATATTTGTAGGTAAAACAAAATAAAATAATTCTAGAAAAGTTGTGGTAAGCTTTAGATTTTAAATCTAGCTCCATATCAAAATCATTTGCTCAGACATTATAAAGAGATTTTCTTAATACATTTATTTTCTTTTTTTCAAAGACTTTTATTTATTTATGTATTTGTTTGTCAGAGAGAGAAAGAAGAGAAAGAGAGCGAATGCACAGAGGGGAGCAGAGGCAGAGAGAGAAGCAGGCTCTCCGCTGAGCAAGGAGCCTGATGTGGGACTCAATCCCAGAACCCTGGGATCATGACCTGAGATGAAGGCAGACACTTAACTGACTGAGCCACCCCAGTGTCCCCCAATTCATTTATTTTCAATAAAATGTTTAAGTAGAAGAGGAAAAGATTATAAGTAAATTTCCTAGGAAGAGGAGAAGTAAAGTGAAATTTTACAGTTACCATAACTATTTAAGGCAATTATCTTCTTTAAGGATTTAATTTATTTACTTATTTTAGAGAAAGAGAACATGCATGTGTACTCATGCCTGTAATGACACAAGTCAGGGCAGGAGCAGAGGAAGAAGAAATGGCACAGAATCTGAAGCAGACTCTGTGCTGAGCACAGAGCTGTTGTGCGGTTCGCTCTTACTACCCCAAGATCATGACCTGAACTGAAATGAAGCGTTGAAAGTCCCACTGACTGAGCCACACAGGCTCCCTGAAGACAATTACTTTCAAAACAACAAGGTTTTATTTTAAATAGGCTTCAAGTTTTTATCAGTGATATATAAGTATCTCAGAGAAGTGTAAGGAATATACTATAAAACACAGATGAATGAATTTTCCTCTTCTAAATCAGGAGGTAAAGGACATTTGCACTATGAAAATGCCCATAATCTTTGTTCAATAAATTTGAACTCAGGAAAGCTACCTTAACATTTAGGACTATGGTTTTAACCTTCCTATCTCAATATAGTTATATCATGTTACCTATTAATAAGTGTGGAAAAAAATCAATATTTGAAAGTGACTTTGTTTCATATGCAAACAAGAGGTGATTAAAAATAATCTTGGTGCAATGTTACCCTCACAGACTTCCTTACCAGAGTGGATTTTCTACTGGAAAGAAAGGATTAGAATAACAAACAGAAACAAGGGATTTCAAAAACCACTATGATTTTTTCCATGAATAGCAGAGGATTTAAATCTATTACACAAATTTTGATATGTTTAGACAACTTAATTTTTTCCTCTGATGTCAGTAATGCAATTTAATCAACAGAGAAAAGCAGACACATCAATAAACTGAGTGTATGATTGCAGAGAGATCCCAACCACTATGTCAGTTTATGTACTTTCAGTGTCTTTTCTCATCCCTTCCCCAGTAAAACTACACTACTGCTTGAAAGGTTGTGTGTTGTAGTGGACCGAACATGACTTGATATCGGAATATAGGCTCCACTATTAACTACCCATGGTGTATTGGTGACTGTACCCAATCTTCTTCTGTCCACATTTTGATACAACTAAAATGTATTTCCAGGACTGGTAAGGGCATTGATGATGTTTGAAAAGAGTTTGACATATCACTGGAGTTCAAAACAAGCAGTTATTTAAAAAATTATGTCAGTAGAAATTATTTATTTAAAATTTAAAAAAAATTGTATTTATTTATTTGACAGAGAGAAAGACAGAGCATAGCGGGGAAAGTGGCAGGCAGAGGGAGAGGGAGAAGCAGGCCCCCATGGAGCAAGGAGCCCTATGGGGGGTTCCATCCCAAGACCCTGGAGTCATGACCTGAGCTGAATGCAGATGCCTAACCGTCTGAGCCATCCAGGTGTACTACTGGTAGAAGTAATTTAATTTTTAAGTTAACATATAATGTATTATTTGTTTCAGGGGTACAGGTCTGTGAAACATCAGTCTTACAGAATTCACAGCACTCACCATAGCACATATCCTCCCCAGTATCCATCATCCATATACCCTATCCCTCCCAACCCCTCCAGCATCCCTCTGTTTTTTGAGATTGAGAGTCTCTTATGGATTTTTCTCTCTTCCTAGTCCCATCTTGTTTAACTTTTCCCTCCCTTCCCCCCATGAACCCCACACTGCCTCTCAACTTCCTCATATCAGAGAGATCATATGATAATTGTCTTTCTCTGATTCTTACATTGCTTAGCATAATACCTTTTAGAAGTAATTAAAAAGAGGGGCACTGAGTGCCTCAGTTGGCGTCTGCCTTTGTCTCATGTCATGATCTTGGGGTCCTGGGACTGAACTCTTTGTTGAGCTCCATGCTCAGTGGTGAAGTCTGCTTCTCCCTCTCCCTTTACCCCTCTCTCACTCATCTCTTTCTCTCTCTCTCTGTCTCTCTCATAAATAAATAAAATCTTAAAAGGAAAAGAGTGTTTAGGTGTTATTTCAGGCCCCCTTCTATTTTATTGTTTTTTTTTAAATTATTTGTTTATTGGAGAGAGAGAGAGAAAGCAGGGGAGTGGGTAGAGGAGGTGGGAGAGTGAGAAGGAGAGAAACTCAAGCAGACTTCCTGCTCAGTGAGAAGTCCCAAGTGGGACTCTGTCTCACAGCCCTGAGATCATGACCTGAACTGAAATCAAGAGTTGGCCAATATCTGACTGAGCTATGCAGGAGCCCTTCAAAGCTCGCTTTGAATTAATTAATTAGTTAGTTAATAGTTTTATTTTTCTTTATTTCATTTATTATTGTTTTTAAATTTTCCATTTAAATTCAATTAGCCAAGTTATATGACTTCATTAGTTTCAGATGTATGTTTAATAATTTTTTAAAATTTTTATATATTTTTAAATTTCTTTTCAGTGTTCCAGAATTCATTGTTTATGTACCACACTCAGTGTTCCATGTAATACGTGCCCTCCATAATGCCTACCACAAGGCTCACCCGACCTCCCACCCCCAACCCCTCCAAAACCCTCAGATTGTTTTTCAGAGTCCATAGTCTCTCATGGTTTGTCTCCCCCTCCAATTTCCCCGAAATCCCTTCTCTCCATCTCCCCATGTCCTTTGTGTTATTCCTTATGCTCCACAAATAAGTGAAACCATATGATAATTGACTCTCTCTGCTTGACTTATTCCACTCAGCATAATCTCTTCCAATCCCGTCCATGTTGATACAAAAGTTGGGTATTCATCCTTTCTGATTTATCAGTTGCATAACATCCAGTGCTCATCACATTATATGCTCTCCTTAACCTCACTTTTAAAATTTAAAATTTATCTGTCTTGTATTTCCTTATTTTTTCCTATTTCTACTGTTAGATATCTTTTTTTAAATTTAAGCTTTATTTAAACATATAATGTAACCCCACCACCCACTCCCAACCCTTCTCCCCCAACCACCGTCAGTTTGTTTTATGACATTAAGAGTCTCTTTTGGTTTGTCTCCCTCCCGATCCCATCTTGTTTCATTTTTACTTTTCCTACCACCTTAACTCCCACTCCTGTTGCATCTCCACTTCCTCATATCAGGGAGATCATGTGATAGTTGTCTTTCTCCAGTTGACTTATTTCGCTAAGCATAATACGTTCTAGTTCCATCCATGTCGTCGCAAATGGTAAGATTTCATTTCTTTTGATGGCTGCATAGTATTCCATTGTATATATATACCACTTCTTCTTTATCCATTCATCTGTTGATGGACATCTAGGTTCTTTCCATAACTTGGCTATTGTGGACATAGCTGCTATAAACATTCGGGTACATGTGACCCTTTGGATTACTACGTTTGTATCTTTAGGGTAAATACCCAGTAGTGCAATTGCTGGGTCATAAGGTAGCTCTATTTTCAATTTTTTGAGGAACCTCCACGCTGTTTTCCAGAGTGGTTGCACCAGCTTGTATTCCCACCAACAGTGTAGGAGGGTTCCCCTTTCTCCACATCCTCGCCAGCATCTGTCATTTCCTGACTTGTTCATTTTAGCCATTCTGACTGGTGTGAGGTGGTATCTCATTGTGGTTTTGATTTGTATTTCCCTGATGCCCAGTGATGTGGAGCACTTTTTCATGTGTCTGTTGGCCATCTGGATGTCTTCTTTGCAGAAATGTCTGTTCATGTCCTCTGCCCATTTCTTGACTAGATTATTTGTTCTTTGGGTGTTGAGTTTGCTAAGATCTTTATAGATTTTGGATACTAGCCCTTTATCTGATATGTCGTTTGCAAATATCTTCTCCAGTTAGTTGTCAGTTGTCTTTTGGTTTTGTTGACTGTTTCCTTTGCTGTGCAAAAGCTTTGGATCTTGATGACGTCCCAATAGTTCATTTTTTCCCTTGCTTCCCTTGCCTTTGGCGTTGTTCCTAGGAAGAAGTTGCTGCGGCTGAGGACGAAGAGGTTGCTGCCTGTATTCTCCTCAAGGATTTTGATGGATTCCTTTCTCACGTTGAGGTCCTTCATCCATTTTGAGTCTATTTTCGTGTGTGGTGTAAGGAAATGGTCCAATTTCATTTTTCTGCATGTGGCTGTCCAATTTTCCCAACACCATTTGTTGAAGAGGCTGTCTTTTTTCCATTGGATGTTCTTTCCTGCTTTATCAAATATTAGTTGACCATAGAGTTGAGGGTCTATTTCTGGGCTCTCTATTCTGTTCCATTGATCTATGTGTCTGTTTTTGTGCCAGTACCATACTGTCTTGATGATGACAGCTTTGTAGTAGAGCTTGAAGTCTGGAATTGTGATGCCACCAACTTTGGCTTTCTTTTTCAATATTCCTTTGGCTATTCGAGGTCTTTTCTGGTTCCATATAAATTTTAGGATTATTTGTTCCATTTCTTTGAAAAAATTGGATGGGATTTTGATAGGCATTGCATTAAATGTGTAGATAGCTTTAGGTAGCATAGACATTTTCCCAATATTTATTCTTCCAATCCATGAGCATGGAACATTTTTCCGTTTCATTGTGTCTTCCTCAGTTTCTTTCATGAGTACTTTATAGTTCTCTGAGTATAGATTCTTTGCCTCTTTCGTTAGGTTTATTCCTAGGTACCTTATGGTTTTGGGTGTAATTGTAAATGGGATTGACTCCTTAATTTCTCTTTCTTCTGTCTTGTTGTTGGTGTAAAGAAATGCAA